>JAKOGI010004651.1:0-22610 GCA_029747015.1 Carnegiea gigantea
TATATATATATATATATATATATATATATATATATGTGTATATATACATATATATGTATATATATATATATGTATGTATATATATATGTGTGTGTGTGTGTGTGTGTGTATATATATGTGTGTGTGTGTGTGTGTATGTATGTTTATATGTATGTATGTTTGTATGTATGTATGTATGTTTATATGTATGTATATATATATTTATGTATATATATGCGTATATGTTTGTATACATATATGTGTGCATATATATATATATGCACACACACACACACACACACACACACACACACACACACACACACACACACACACACATATATATAATGCCCTGGATTTCGAATTTCATTTCTTTATTACTAACCACAAACCTATGTGGCAGCGGAACCTAGCTTGGGGTGTTACCGTCGTATTTCATTCTTGGAAATATCAGGCTGTGTATCGAACAGAAATTAATACAAGTTTCTTCATAATACTTCAATTTAAAGGATTCAATTCTTAATAAACAACTACCAAATTGAAATAATTGTTCAATGAAATCCGTTCTCTAAATAACTGAAGATTAGTGTCCTTTGATTAAACGTCCGAGCCTCGCTCTACCTTTGGTCCCCCAGTCTCATGCAAAACTAGTGCACCCGAAAACAAAACTTTTTATAAAAGTTAGATAAACTCGGTAAAAAAATCACTGCTAATAGTCAAATTACGCACACAAATTCATTTTGAAAGCATTTTAGGGGTAAGGGTACAAGAAGATCAGACGTACTCGTTTCCCACTAGTATAACCATCCATGCCTACATGATCTCAGTGATGGCACACAAACAATCTATGATCCAATTATGATATTTAGATTTAAAGGTGAGCGACCCCACTGGGTCTCATGGCCCACGCTTAGGTTCAATGGAGCCGCTTAACTCAATCCTTACTACGGCCGACTATGACGACTACCGCTTAGCCATTTCCTGGCCTACCATCAACATGGATGGTTGCTGCTAATCTGACCCATGTCCGAACAAGGCACGTGGCCGCTCATATACATGCACAAATTTTCGGGGAAGGCTATTGGCCTTCAGTCAACATAACTAATTCAAGGTCTCACCCATACTCAGCCTTCACAGTCACTATTATACTTCTCTGTATTAAAAGTCGATTTAACATACAAGATTCACTCATATTTAACCCGATCCCACAACGCATCGCCATAACATGCAATCTTCAAATTTTCAACATAACATTTCCAAGACCCAACTCCACAACATAATAACATCATGCAATTCCAACTACGCAGTCACTTTCAGTTAACTCATGCCATAACTCCAATAAACCAGCATAAAAATCAATTCTTATCATGTTCAATGCACATGCATTTTCCAAGCAACTCGAGGAAGGGTTAGGGCATGCTTGTTACCTAGATTCTGTACAAATTATGGGCTCAGTTACTAGTTTGGACCCACTGCTCCATTCTTAGGCCAAAACATCACCCACACTCAGTCCAAAACCAAATAGATTATAACCTAACCCTTACCTTACTTCCAAAATTTTTTTTCTAAAATTTTACTCATGCTTAGGGCTCCCAACTGAAGCCCAATTCTGGATCCATATTTAACTAGAATCTGGGTCTGCCTTCTAGAACCCATAACTTTTATTCCCAGCATCTCAATTCTAGTTTCTTACCCATTATAGAAAGGTAAGTCCCAGCATATTCCAACAATTTCTAGGTTAAAAATCCCAAAATGTTAAGACTGTCCCTGACTGCCCCTACTTGGATAGTCTTCAGTAAGCTGATCATATCTCATTCCTTGATTCAAAAGGTGTAGTGCAGGCGACATCCTGGCCCATCTACCCACAAATCTTCATGATTTTTGGATTAACAAAACAACATGAATAATTTTTGAAAGTCACATCAGTTTTCTGACTCCAGTCAGTAGTGTCTCCTTGCAATAATCCGGATCCAAGATGCAATTCTTTCGGTCTAGAACCCATGATACTAATTCTCATGACACCCCACACATGAATCCCGACTAGGTTATTCCCGCCAAGCCATCCAAGCCAAGGAAAATTTCAAATTTCATATCAAGAATGCAAAAATATCATTAGACACTCACCTCTTTGCATTTCGTCAAAGAAGTGCTTATCAACGTCGCTCCCCTTGGAACTTATATCTGAAAATTTATATATATCCATAGCAAAAATCAGTTTTAAAATCTAAATATACTCCTTAAAATTGAAATTTATGAAGACAACATGCAAAAACCTAAAAAGTTTCAAACTTGAAAGGCATGTTTGATGTTAGGGTTCTTTACAAGGGTAAGCATAGTATAGTTATTACTCACCACAAGAGAGGAGGTGGCAAGATGGTGTAGTGGTTGTGGCCGGATGAGCGGCGGCACAGGGTGGCTAGCATGGCGAGTGAGAGAGAGAGAGAGAGCGTATGGGGGAGAGAGAGGGGGGGGGAGAGATGTATAAGAGAGAGAGAGTGAGAGAGAGATGTATAAGACAGAGGGAGAGTAGGTTTAGGGTTTCTTTTAGGGTTTAAGGTGGGGGGGTTCAGTCTAGGGGGAACACCAGGCAAGAGGGGGAAAAACTAAAGGGGGGAAAGGGACAAGGGGATGGAGGAGGGTGTAGGGTTTGTAGCTTCTTAAGTAAGAAAACTTTTAGATGCATACTTTACAAAAATTATTGTAAGTTTTAAAATAAAATTTTGGTGAAAAAGAAAAAAATAATTCCCGCATTGACTTGAATTGACTCGTGGAAAATTTTAGGTCGGTCCATGTCAAACATAAATTTTCAGGGCTTTATATTCTACCCCTCTTAAGAAGTTTTGTTCCCAAAACTTGACACACACCTGTACACAGGAATAGATGAGGGTATTTATCTCGCATCTCCTATTCCAGTTCTCAGGTCTCTTTTAATATCTCGTGGTTGGCTTAAAGGACTTTCACCAAGGATACCACTTTCTAACAGAGTTGTTTCTCCCTCCGGTCTAAGATTTGCAAAGGTCACTCTTCATAAGACAGATCCTCCTGGAGCTGTACTGGGTCGGGTTCAATCACACGCTAGGGGTCGGGGACGTACTTTCGTAATTGTGACACATGGAACACATTGTATATCCTTAGCAATTCTGGTGGCAGTTCCAAGCGGTACGCCACCTCCCCAAGTCTCTGTACAATCGGGTATAGTCCAATATACCTTGGGCTAAGCTTCCCTGTCATGCTGAATCTCATGATTCCCTTGGTTGGGGAAACCTGCAGAAAGACTTGTTCTCCCACTTAGAACTCGAGAGCCTGCACCTTCGATCGGTGTAGCTTTTCTGGCGGCTTTGGGAGGCCCTCATTCGTTCTTAGATCACCTTTATCTTATCTGTGGTCGCTTAGATTAGTTCTGGCCTAATAGTCAGAGCTTCATCGATCTCTTGCCAGCATAGCGGGGTTCTGCACCTCCTCCCATACAGTGTCTCATATGGGACCATCCCGATACTCACATGGTAATGTTGTTGTACGAGAACTCGATCAGTGCCAGTTGTTCGTCCCACACTTCTTTAAAATCCAGGGCGCACGCCCTCAGTATGTCTTTTAATGTCTGGGTAGTGCGCTCAGTCTACCCATCCGTCGTTAGGTGGAAGGCAATACTAAAGCATAATAACGTCGCAAACACCTCCTGTAACTTCTGCCAGAAACCTAACTAGAATCTGGTGTCTCGAATCGATACTATGGAACTGGGTATCCCATGTAATCGCGCTATTTCGTCGAGGTATGCTCGAGCCAATTTGTCCAGGGTCAAAGTATTCCTTATGGCTATGAAGTGCGCTATTTTTGTGAGTCTATCCACGATGACCCAGATCGCATTGTTCTTCCATTGAGTTTGTGGTAAGCCCACCACGAAGTCCATGGACACTGAATCCTATTTCCATTCAAGGACATGTAGGGGTTGTAAAAGCCTCGCTGGTCATTGGTGTTCGATTTTAACCCTCTGATAGATTAGGCACTTTGCCACATAATCAGCCACTGCTTATTTCATGTTACTCCACTAAAATGTCTGCTTTAGGTCCTTATATAGCTTATTTCCCCCAGGGTGTATCGAGTGCAGAGTATTGTGACCCTCACCTAGGATTTTCTTCTTAAGCGCCTCCACGGCTGGAGCACAGACTCAGTTATGGAATCGTATGGTGTCGTCCTTATGAATTACGAACCCAAATGCTTTCCCTACTAATTTCTCCTCCTTGATCCGTTCGAGTTGAGGGTCCGTAGCCTGGGCTATTCAAATTTCCTCTATGAGTGTCGGCTACGCTTCCAAGGTACAAAGCATAGGTTTGGCCTTTGGGGTAATCTTGTTAAGCTCCAACTTTTGAAATTCCTCACACAACTCATTCCGAAGTGCTCGTAAGTAGCCCAATACTGGGTAAGGTAAGTGACTCAACGCATTCGCTACTATGTTAGCTTTTCTAGATGGTACTGGAAGTAGACCTCGTAGTCCTTTAGGAATTCCAACCATCTTGTCTGCCTCCTATTTAGATCCTTTTGTAAAAAGAGGTATTTCAAGCTCTGGTGATCGGTGAAAACCTCACAACGTACCCCATATAGGTAATACCTCCAGATCTTAAGTGCAAATGCGATGGCTGCTAACTCCAGGTTGTGAGTTGGGTAATTCTATTTATGGATCTTCTGTTGCCGCGAAGCATAGGCTATAACGCGATCACCCTGCATTAACACACATGCCAACCCACTCCTAGATGCATCGCTCTACACCACAAAACCCTCATCGGTGGCAGGTAAGGCTAGTATTGGTGCACTCGTCAGTCTTTTCTTAAGTTCCTAGAATGCCTCCTTACACTATTCTGTCCATTCATATTTAGCGACCTTCCTGGTCAAATTGGTGAGTGGGGTGGTGATCTTCGAGAAGTTTTGGACAAATCTATGATAGTATTCCACTAAACCCAAGAAGCATCCTCACTTCCGTCGGGTTCTTAGGTCTTGGCAAGTTCGTCACAGCCTCTGTCTTTTGGGGGTCCACAGATACCTCTTCGTTGGATACTAAATGTCTGAAAAATGCCACCTTACTCAACCAGAATTCACACTTCGAAAGTTTGGCATATAACTCATTTTTCCTTAACACTTCCAGGGTTGTCCTTAGATGCTAGTTATGTTCTTCTGGGGTCCTCGAGTAGATCAGTATATCGTCTATGAATACCACCACAAACTGATCCAAGTAAGGTTTAAAAACTCTGTTCATGAGGTCCACGAATGCTGCCGGGGCATTAGTAAGGCCAAAGGGCATCACTACGAACTCATAATGTCCGTAACGAGTATGAAAGGCAGTCTTGGGTATATCTTCATCCTCGATTCGAAGTTGGTGGTACCCCGAATGAAGGTCTATCTTGGAAAAAGTCCTTACGCCTCTTAGCTAGTAAAAAAGGTCATCTATCCTGGGTAGGGCGTAATGGTTCTTGACCGTTATTTTGTTTAGCTCTCTATAGTCCATACACAACTTCAGGGTTTCATCCTTCTTCTTCACAAACAACACTGGGGCTCACCACGGGATGTACTGGGTCAGATATACCCCTTCTCTAATAGTTCATCCAGCTGTATCTTTAATTCCTTAAGTTCCGCTGGTGCCATACGATAAGGTGCCTTAGAGATGGGTGTAGCTCCGGGGGTCAAATCGATACAAAATTCTACTTCCCTCAGGGGTGGCATACCGAGGATCTCCTCTAGAAATACGTCTAGGAATTCCCTTACTACCGGGATGTCCTCAAGGGAGGATTCAACATCCTCGGTTTTCACTACATTACACAGAAATCCCTCACATCCTCTGCGTAACAACTTGTAGGCTTTCATTATAGAAATCAGTTTCATTCTCACTCTATGTTCTTGTCCTTATGCACTACTTTCTCTCCATTGGGCCCCCTCAGGGTGATTTTAGACAGTCTATTTGGGCCTGATGTTTGACTAACCAATCCATCTCTAGAATGACCCCAAGGTCAGTTGAGTCAAACCTTTATAGGTCTGCCAAGAATTCATGCTCTAAATCCTAAAAGAGCAATCCTCATATAGTTCCTCACACATTGCAGTTTTTTCATCAGGGAGAATCACAGACAGCCAAGAAGATTTACGGGTGGGGATTAGACTTAATGTCTCAACTAGTTCAACCGAAATAAAAGAGTGCGTACCACCCGAATTAAATAGAACATCTAATGGTTGAGCTTGGATAGAAAAGGTACCCGTCACAACATTAGGAGCATCCTCTGCCTCCTCCTTGCGCATCACGTAGACCCTGCTCCCATTGTTTTGGGGCAGTTGGTTGGGAGGTCGGGCTTGAATCTGCTGAGGTACCAGTTCTGCTAGTTGAGATTGGCCGCCTACCCACCTCTATTCTGATAGGGTTGCTGGGGTCACTGTCCCTATCCTTGTCCTTCTCCTTATCCTTGTCCCCATGCCTTTGACCGGCAGGAGGTGGGGGGTGTGGGCAGTCACAGATCTGATGTTGAAGGCTTCCGCAGTGGAAACACCTCTTAACTGAATAACATTCTCGGGCGTAGTGCCCCAACTTTTCGCATGCATTATAAATTACTTTAGGCTGTGCATTAGGGTGCTGCCCTCCCCGGGCATTGTTGTTTGAGATGATTCCCAGAAGATCTCTAGTATTGCTCATGTGGTTGGAAGTTTCCCCAGTTATCCCCCTTCCTCTTAACTCCCCGCTACTCATTAAAGTAGTTGCTCCTTTCCTTCATTTCTCTCTCTACTTTGTTTGCAGTATCATATAGATCCACATAGGAGGTGTAATGGTATACTGAGATCCTCTCCTTAATAGTGGGATTAAGTCCGGCTTCGAACAGGTTCATCTTCAGCCTCTCGTTAGCTACGAAGGCTAGGGAAAGTCGGGAGAGATCCATAAACTTTAAGGCGTACTCGAGTACGCTCATGCTCCCTTGCTGCAGTTGCATGAACTCGTTCTCCTTGGCCTTATGGAGGGAGGCGGGATAGAAATGATCTTTGAGCAATTCCTTGAACTTTCCCCAATTGAAACCCGACTTATATTGCCTCTCCCTCACTGTGGCCCACCATAGGTCGACCTTATCCCTCAGGTAGAACACCGCAAAACCCACTTTTCACTCCTCGGGGCAATGGAGCATATCAAATAACTTTTCTATGCCCCTAACCCAGTCCTCAAAAGTTTTGGGGTCAGGGGTGCCATCGTAAATGGGGGGCTCACGTGTCTCTTGAACATATAGGAGTTATCCTCCTCGACCCTCTTTTCCCTGACTTCCACCGTTTTCTGCAATTGTTTATTCTGGAGCCGCAGCTGCTTCCCCTGCTTCTACAGCAACTCCAATAGCAGGAGGTTCGTAAGGTCTACGCCAGTAGGTGGGTTGGTCTCCTCTACCCTGGCAGCGAGATCCGTACCCATTCATGGGGCGTATGCTTCTAACCTTTCCCTGAAGGTCGATATGGGAATGTCTGGGTTCACAGGGATTCTCGAAACAGGGTGAGGTCCGGTTTGAAATTCTTTATGGTTTCCTGCCATCTTGTTCGAGAAATAAGTTGGGTTTAGTTCCTCTTCTAATAGTTCATACTCTACGCAATACTAAAGTGTAATAACATATCACATACCAATGCCTCACGTTACCACATCCACATGGTCTAACCACCACATCACATGCTCATGCATTACACATCATACAGGTATCACATTCACGTGTTTTAATACTTCACAATCAAAGAACGCTGACTTCTAGGTAACTAAAAGATTTCATTGCATAGACTTCAAAATCATAGGTGTTGCAAACCAGTGCTTTTCATTACATCACAGTTTGTAACTTTACTAGCCTAGAAGGGCTTCACAACATAATAGAAAGATAAATAAACATCATAGTCCTGGAAAGCAACGTTTTTAAGCAATTACTAGCTTCTATGGTTTAAGGCATCCATTGGACAGGTACCCCGACACATATGACCACATCTATCCTGCTTCCAGCGAGGAACCTTAGGCTCAAGTTGATCCTCGTCTCGGCCTTCTCCCTGATCTTCCTCCATCAACTGTTCTTCCTCTAGGCCCTCGTCCTCTAAGGGGTCCTCCTCGGGTCGCCCTTTAAAGACTCTTCTCTAGGTCCTTCCTCGGGGTCTTCTCTCCCTATGGGGTCCTCCTTGAGGTAACTCGCCTCTATAGGTTCCTCCTTGGGATCTTCCTCAGAGTCTTCCTCAGGATCTTTTTCCTCCATTGGGTCCTCCTCGGGTTCACTCTCCTCTAAAGGTTCCTCCTCGAGGCCTTCCCCTGGGTCTTCCTCAGGTTCATACTCGGCTGAGGGTTCCTTCACAGGGTTTCCCTCCTTTATGGGTTCTGCCTCCAGCTCATCCTCATTACCCTTAAGCTCGTTCTCTCCAACTGACTCATCATCCTCGGTATCCTCCTCTGGTGGTAGTGGTGGGGTATCATCCTCAAGGTCAGGGGTGGGAGGCTCATCATAGGGGCCTATGTCTATAAGGTAATCTACTAATTCACCCATAGTCATCTCCATAGGCACCCACTCACACAAACAACATCCGCCATCGACATGAAATGACCTAAGTCTAGGGTACAGCCTCCTAACCCTATAATGCCACAATGGGTCTCTCTTAAGGGTTAAAAGGAAGAATAGGGTCTGATTGTGGACAAATCTCAAGCAGTTGTCTGGGATTTCTTCAATTCTTGCCTGCAGAAAGATGTAGATTCGCTCAAAATAACTTTCTAGGCTAACTCCCAGTATCTTCCCTATCCTCTCATAGCGACAATGCTGCCCCGTACATTTACAGTGGGAGTCATGTTCATCCTAGATATTCGCCGGCCTACATCAGATACACGATTACAAGCAATTAAGCAAACATAAACAAACATACTTCCCTTCGCCCTATCCTACACTCACACTCCGAGTAGTCCTTAGGTCTATCAGTTTTAGTCCTTAGTTTCTTACAGTCTTTTGGGTGACCCTTCAGGTTAGTTAACCTAAGCTCTTATACCACTTTGTAACACCCCGGATTTTCAATTTCATTTCTTTATTACTAACCATTAACCTATGTGGCAGCGAAACCTAGCTTGGGGTGTTACCGCCGTATTTCTTTCTTGGAAATACCAGGCTGTACATCAAATAAAAATTAACACAAGTTTCTTCATAATACTTCAATTTAAAGGATTCAATTCTTAATGAACAACTACCAAATTGAAACAATTGTTCAATGAAATCTATTCTCTAAATAACTTGTTGAATTCCAAGAGTACACAACCACAAGAGGGGGGTGAATTGTGGTGGCCGATTTTCACCAAATAACTGACAAACAGCCGTAGCACTTGATTGTAGAGACTGTTCGTAAATCACAAACAACCTTAAGCCTTGTTTGCAGCGGTTGTTCCCAATTGGTTCAATAGCGAAATTCAAAGTAATAAATGCGGAAATAAAGCACACACAATTTTTACGTGGAAAACACCTCTAGCCCAACTGAGGTGTGAAAAACCACGACCTACCTCGTGTAGGATTTAACCACTTCACTAACGGGCTGAACACGTTACAAAAGTAACACTCCTTGTTACAACTTGTAACCCACGTAACCTTCTTCCCTAAGACAGGTTACACCACGTCCAATCACACTATATTGGACACGTCCAAAGTCCACTCGACTATGGACACACTCACTCACTTTCTGATCTGAGAACAGGGGTACAAAACACCTTACTGGGGGTGCTTCTGACTTAAGCAGATGTAAGGTACAATGAAGTCCTATTATGCCAATATATTGAAAGCTCAGTTAAGCACAAGCCTGTCACGGTTTTTCTCTTTGAAATGCAGCTTTTGGAAATCTCTTACTTCTTGTGTAAAAACCGGATATCTAAATGGGAGAGAAGATTTCATTATTTAAACACACAAACCCAACGGCTAATACTTTCAAAAAGGATAACAAAATCTTCTAATATTAGCAGCTTAGGGAGTTTCTTCAAATAAGATTCCCAACGGCTAGAGAAGATAAGATTTTACTAAAATAAGGGAATTTGATTTTTCAAGGGATAAAAACTAATTACCCACTAAATATAGCTGTGCAGATTTAGCCCAAAAAAAGGATAAATATTTCGGTTTCAAATTTGAAATCAATCACGGCCTAAAAATAAGGGATAAGAATTTTGAAAAGAGATCCTTAGCAAAAACGGTTTTGCAATCTTTTTCAAATCAAAAATAATCCTTTTTAGAACTTAATTAGTTAGCCTAGGATTTCATAAAAAGATCCTTTAGAGCTGGCACCCAACCAAAGGAAATTTACTGGTAAAACAGTCAGTCGAGGCTGCTGCAGTTTCAGGAACACCTTAGGCACCCTGTTTGCAGGGTTGTTTGGAAATTGGTGTTCCAAAGCAAATGTCAAAAACCGTTTTAAAAAGTGTTAAATTGAGACTTTCAAGATTGGCATATTAACAAGAGTCTAAAAGATAAAAACTAAACCAAACCAAGACTTCTTGTTGTAAGAATCAGTCATCTTGTCAAGAATAAATATGCTGCTCCAAACACCTTGGTCACCTTGATTCCTCGGGTGATCTTGTATAGCTGAATGTAAGAACTTGTTCCTTAAGACTTAGCCAACTGTTTGGCGAGATTTATTGTTTGCTGATCTTGTATCACTGAAGCTTGGAACCTGCTCCTAAGACTTGTTCTCAACATTTAGCATCCAGGTTAATACGAATATTACAAATAACAGTGTAGGCCCTGTTTGGAGAGCTTGTTTGGAACAACATTACTTAGACAAATATGTTACACTTGGATTTGTTATCATCAAAACTAAATATAATTATGCAACAAATTCCCCCTTTTTGATGATGACAAACCAAGTGACCATATTGACAAAAATTTAAAAAAACTTTAAAACTTTAAAGAATGCTGATAGGGATCCACACTAGGTGCTAGGTCATAGAGCAACTCATATGGAAGTCATATAGCAAGTCATATGGAAGTCATATGGTCAGACATCTTCCCCCTTTTGGCATCATTAAAAAGCATAAACAACGGGTAATCACATGGTGTTGGTAACAACCAAAGATTTCATTAACAGCCCAGAGATATATAATACCAAACAAAAACATAAAGGGAGAGGGAAGAAAACATGAGGAAACATCCGACATAATTAGGGAGCAGTGGGTGATGGTGACTGTGGAGAAGGGATTTTGGGAGCAAGAGAAGAGAGAAGGGCCAGGAGGTCTTCATGGCGTTTGGCAGAGAGGGCCTTCTCTTCATCTAAGGCAGCTTTGACAGCAGAGAGCTCTTCCTTGAGCCGAGAATTATCTTGAAGAACATCCTCAAGTTTCCCTGAGGAACGGCCAGGAACAGGACGAGGTGGTCTGGTGCCCTGTTTGGAGGTAGAGCCCTCGGCCAAAGCATAGCCACACCCCATAAGGGTGTCAGTCCCTATCTCATCAATGATTTGGGCAGCCATCTTCTTTTTGAGCTCTATCCCAAAATGCTCAAAGACCTTCGTTAGCAGAAAGCCATATCCAAGATCATGTGCCCGAGTAGTGTTTGCAATACGCGTAATATGGCGAATCATGAGGGCAGGAAGGTTAATGGGTTCCTCCCTGTCCAATAGATCCACCAGGCATTGATCTAAGGCATCAGCCTGATTGCGACCCTGACCCCTTGGAATTATGTTCCTAATAACGAATATGAAGAGCAATTGATGCAGGGGGGTCATGTCACCCTTCTTCATAGAGGTGGGTGTTTGCAGACCCTAGTGTTGACTTAACTGTTGTGAAAGCCCGAGCAGCCTGGCTATCCCTAAGACAGACTTATCCTCCCTCACATACACATCAAAACCATGTGAGGGGACACCCAAAATGTCACCCAGAGAGCGGGCATCAAATTGTACTTCTTTATCACCAATGGTGCTTGTCACCGCTGCTTCGGTGATAGCACAGTTGGCATAGAATTCAGCCAACTCTGGTCCAGAACACCCCAACTCGGTGTTTGCAAAGAGATCCAACCACTGCTGAGCTCTCAGTTTCTGCAGGAACACCTCTAACCCATGTTCCTGGAAAAAGGGAACTTTCACTATCTTCCCCCTCACTATGTTGCGCTTGAGCAGATGCGCAACCTTGGTAGAAGAAGGGGAGGTAGTGGTCTTTTTTGCTCTTTTGAGGGGAGGAGCAGAAGAGGTAGTCTTAGGTGTAGCTGATTTGGAGAGAGAAGGGGTGAAGGTCTTTCTCTTGGGAGGGGCTGTTGGAGGAGAAGACTTAATGGCAGGGAGAGTGGTTTTCTTAGGAGGAGCTTGTTCTTCGGAGGACTCGGAGAACACCGGGGTCCCCTGTTTAAAGGGGGTGTTCTCAGAATCAGAATCCGAGAATCCCACAGAAGAAGAAGAGGAAGAAATTTCCTCAATGACTGGAGTGGAAGATTTTATGGTTCTAGGAGTCGAGTAGAAGGCAATTCTTGCAGATTTACGCGTGGGCTTAGCAGATTTTGGAGGAGAGGGGGCTGAGGCTTTTGAGGGTTGAGGCCTTGTTTGTGGCCTTGATCTAGGCGTTCTGCTATGCCTAGCCACCATCTTAACCCTTTTTCTTTTCTTTTCGTTTTGGAAGACCGGAGTGGCTAACTCAGGCTCAGCAGGGGAAATGGTTCCACCATGGCTTCCCCCTGTTTCCAAGGATCTCTCCTCAAAAATTCCCCTCAGATCATCCCTTAGGTCCTCCTTACACACAAAATTGAGGGATTCAGACCCTGTTTCAGCAACTGTTTCCTTTTCAGGAAACAGCCCAAAAGAACAGGGCTCAACAAACTCAGAGAAGTCGATAGGGGACTCAAAGACTTCATCTTTAGACCCAAGATTTTCACCAGATTTTCCAACTTGGGCAGAGTTCTTTTCAGAAGGGGGGTAAATAGTTGATCCCTCAAATACCACCAATTCCCAACCAAAATTGTAGGGAATGTCTTTCAAACCCAAGCCTACTGATTTTAGTCCGACACTCTTCAAAAACCGGAAGGGTTTGAAGCTAATTGGGCGAGGAGGACTAGAGGGTTTACCTTCTAGAATCGCCATTAAAAATGGCGTCAAGACAACAAGGTCAGGACTTGTTCCTGAGGCTGATTCGAATGGCTTCCTTCCCCTGATTGAAGAAGCAAAACTTCCAGAGCCTTCGATTGAAGCCATTTGAGCAAGAATTTGAGAAGGGTTAGGGTTTGAGAGAAGGAGATTTGCCGGGTACTCGAGAGAAAAGAGAAAAGATATAAGAGAGAGGTAAAGATTGGCAAATTTAAAGAGTGAGAAGACGGCAAGATCTTTTAAAGATCTTCCCGTTACAACAGGTGTTTGCCACAAGTAGCCGCCACTCTACCCTCGGGAAGGCGTGTAATTTAAAACATTTAAACACTAGCTACACATATTTGACAATCAAGGAACATACCTGTTCTTGCTGCTTGTTCTTGAATACGAATCATCGGTAATAAGAGTAACATGCCCAATCATGTTGGCTTTTAACACGCATCCGCATTCTGTAATCTATATATATATTCAAATAGCACAAAGATTCGACTGCAAACATTGCTATGGACAAATTGCATCCGCAGCAGATAAGAGTTGCAAACAGGGGGAGAGAACAGGTTTCTTAGGTTGTTTTCACCAAACCTAGTTCAAGTCTATTTCTCTCAAATTGATCTCTACGTAGTGCCTTAGTGAATATATCAGCAATTTGATTTTCTGTGGTACAAAAATTCATTGAAATCAAACCCTTTTAAACATTATCTCTCAAGAAATGATGTCGAATGTCAATATGTTTTGTTCTTTTATCTTGACACGGATTTTTGACAATGTTAATTGCACTAGTGTTATCACAAAAGATAGGAATGCATCCAGTGTCAACACAAAAGTCCTTGAGTTGTTGTCTTATCCACAGCAATTGAGCACAACATGAAGCAGCTGCAACATATTCAGCTTCTGCTGTGGACATGGCAACTGAATGTTGTTTCTTGGTTGCCCAAGATACCAAACAAGGTCCAAGGAAATGAGCCATACCTGAGGTGCTTTTCCTATCAACCAAGAATCCTGCATAGTCAGCATCAGCATATCCAACAAGATCAAAATTGCAACCTCTAGGATACCATAGAGCTAAATCAGGTGTATGCTTTAAATATCTTAGTATCCGTTTAACAGCCTTAAGATGAGTCTCTTTAGGGCAAGACTGAAAACGGGCACATAAACCAACACTGAAAACAATGTCAGGTCTACTAGCGATGAGGTACAAGAGTGACCCTATCATGCCTCTATAGAGTTTCTCCTTAACTGAGGGGCTCCCATAATCCATTACCAACTTGGTTGAAGGAGAAATGGGAGTATCTATGGGCTTGGCCGACTCCATTCCAAAACGCTTAAGTAGTTCCTTGATATACTTTTGTTGATGGATCATGGTGCCGTTTGAAGTTTGCTTGATTTGTAAGCCTAAGAAAAAGTTAAGCTCACCCATCATGCTCATTTCAAACTCACTCCTCATCATTTTTGAAAAATCATTACATAGATCATGATGAGTTGCACCAAATATAATATCATCGACATATACTTGGACAACCAACAAATGTTCCCCCTTAGATTTTAGAAACAAGGTATTGTCTACCTTGCCTCTTCTAAAATCATTTTCAAGTAAAAAGCTTGACAAGCGTTCATACCAAGCTCTAGGAGCTTGTTTTAGACTATAAAGAGCTTTGTCAAGTTGAAAAACATGATCAGGAAATTCATTGTTTTTGAAACCAGGGGGTTGTTTGACATACACCTCTTCCTTAAGGTATTCATTTAGAAATGCACTTTTCACGTCCATTTGATATAGCTTGATCTCCATATGGGCTGCAAAGGCTATTAGGATACGAATAGCCTCAATTCTAGCAACTGGTGCAAAGGTTTCTTCGTAATCAATCCCTTCTTCCTGATTGTACCCTTGAACCACCAGCCGTGCCTTGTTCCTGGTGACTGTTCCTGACTCATCAAGTTTGTTTCGGAACACCCACTTGGTTCCAATGATTGTTTTATCTGCAGGTCGAGGTACAAGGTGCCATACTTTGTTCCTTTCAAATTGATGAAGTTCTTCTTGCATTGCTGTGACCCAATCTGAATCTGGAAGAGCTTCATTCACATTCTTTGGCTCAATGTTAGAGAGAAACGCATAGAATGCACAAAAATTCTTAAGCTTTGACCTAGTTTGCACTCCAGTATTAATATCAGACAAAACTTGCTCAAGAGGGTGCGAACATTGGTCCTTCCATGGCCGTGGAGTAAGTGGATCCACAGACACATGCTCTACTCTAACTGGAACAATCAGTGCCCGAGCCTATTCCTGAGGAACCTGACTGGTGTTGTCTCGAACAGGCTTCAACGGTGTTTCCCCCTGTTTGGTTCTCACCTTGCCTGTCGTTCTGAGAAATACCTTCAGGAGTTGTTTTCTCCATGGTGTTCTTACCTTGTCTATCTTGGAGCAACACTTCTTTTCGAACAAGACCTAATTCAAATTCTTCCTCCTGTGCATCATTCTCACTCAACGAGTTAGATTCATCAAAAAGCACATGCACACTTTCCTCAACACATAAGGTTCTTTTGTTAAACACTTTGTAAGCCTTACTGTGAGAGGAGTAACCAAGAAATATTGCCTCATCACTCCTAGGATCAAACTTTTCTAAGGCATCCTTCCCATTATTATGCACAAAACACCTACAACCGAATGTTCTTAGGTGCGTAATGTTGGGTTTTCTGCCTTTGAAAAGTTCATAAGGAGTTTTGTTCAAAATAGGTCTGATCATGCATCTATTTATAATGTAACATGAGGTGTTCAATGCTTCTGCCCAGAAATTCCTAGGAAGACCACTAGCAATAAGCATTGTTCTAGTCATGTCTTCTAGGGTGTGATTTTTGCCCTCAACCACCCCATTTTGTTGGGGTGTTCTTGGAGTTGAGAAGTTATGATCAACACCATGTTCATTACAATAGTTAATAAAACTTGCGTTTTCAAATTCAGTACCATGATAAGATCTCAAGCTAATTAAAGAGTGTCCTACTCTCTTTTCAACCTTTTTGAGAAAGGCAATAAAATTCTCAAAGGTTCATCCTTGGATGCCAAAAACAAGGTCCAAGTAAATCGAGAGTAATCATCCACTACAACAAGCACATACCTCTTCCCACATCTACGTGCTATCCTTATAGGACCACATAGATCAATGTGTAATAATTCTAGAGGTTGGGTAGTGCTTACACACTTTTTTCGATTTAAAAGAAGATCTAACTTGTTTGCCTTTTGCACAAGCTTCACATACCTTGTCATCATTAAATTTGATGGAAGGTAGTCCAACAACTAGGTCTTTAGAAATAAGTTTGTTCAGAAGAGATAGACTTGCATGACCTAGTCTCTTGTGTCAGAGCATTATATCATCATTCAAGGCACTCAAACAAGTCAGATCGTTTTGGGGAAGTGTGGAGATACATACTTTGTAAACATTTTTGTGTCGCTTCCCCCTTAATATGACATCTCCTGTGTTTGAGTTTACAACCAAGCAACGTGTTGATGAGAACACTACTAGGTTGTTTTTATCACACAGTTGGGACACACTAAGTAAATTATGCTTCAAACCATCAACTAAGTATACATTTTCAATCGAGTGGGAGTGGGACTCACCAATCTACCTATACCGACAATTGTCCCAGACTTGCCGTTTCCAAATGCCACACTCCCACCATCCGAAGCTGTAAGTGAGAGAAAATTAGATTTTTCACCAGTCATATGCCTCGAACACCCACTATCAACATACCACAGCTGCCTGTTTTCAAGGTTGTTCTCTGGGCTGTTTGCCAGGTTGTACCTTAGCCTGTTTGCTGGGTTGTTCTCTCTTACTTCAGCCTGCAAAACAAATCAAGGGTTAGTTTTGGGAACCCAGATTTACTTGGGTCCCATTCTTTTAGATAGGTAAAGCTCATCTTTCCTAATCCAGACTTATTTTACATAACCTTCATTTTGTTTAATAGCATACCTTCTTGAAGGACAAGTGTATCGATAGTGACCCGTTTTACCACAGTGAAAGCAAACAATGTTTTCAGGTAATCCAACATACTTTCTGTTTGCAGGGTAAACGGTTTGTTTGGGCTTAAATCCTAGTCCTCTTTTGTTTTGGCTGTGATGAGTGTTTAGCTACTCCAATGCTCTTGAGGACTTGTTCCAACGCTTGGTTATGACAAGCTCGGTTTCCAGTTTTTCTATATTAGCATGCAAGCTCTTGTTCTCCTCAAGCAAAGACTCAACCATTCCTTCCACCTCAAGGAGTTTTTCCTCCACTCGAGAATAATCTCCCTCTTTTATAAAGAGGTTTTCCTTGAGCATGTTAATATTTTCATATAAGCCCAATTTTTCATTTTTAAGGGTCTCATTTTCAAGGTCTAGATCACGAACTTCTTTTGTCAAATCAGCATAGGTATCCATTAAATTGTACAGAAGTTCTTCTAGAGTTGCTTTATTAAGACCACGTACCTTGCTCTTGAGATCAGTTAGGCTGTTTGTTCACTCGTCATCTGAATCTGTATCACTTTGCGCCATGAGAGCTACAGCACCTTCTTCAGTTTCAGTTTCTTCATCCTCGGAAGAATCACCCCAAGCAGCAAGCATTGCTTTCGAGAATCGTTTTCCCGAACTGTTTACACCTTGTTTCCTGCCTTGTTTCCTAGGGTGTTCGTGCTCTTGCTCTTCGAGAAGTAGTGGACAGTTCTTCACAATATGATCAGATTTGCCACACTTGAAACACCAGAGAACTGTTCTCGGGGGGTGTTTCTGCCTTTGCTGAAGTCCTTCCTTTTATTGTTCTCTTTTACTTTCTTGAAGAACTTCTTGAATTTCCGAGTCATCATTGCCATCTCTTCTTCTTCAAGATTTGAATCATCATCTTCCAAGGCTTTTAAAGCAAGCCCTCGGTCTTTCTTAGCCTCCTCCTTCTGTTGAGAGTTTTTTCTTAGTTCATACGTTTGAAGATTTCTGATCAGCTCATCTAGGGTGATCTTGTTCATGTCTTTGACCTCCTGAATGGCTGTCACCTTGGCTTCCCATGAACGAGGTAAAATCATTAGGATTTTCTTTACCAACTCTTCAGTGGTGAAGGATTTTCCCAGAGATTTTAATTCGTTTGTTATGTGAGTAAAGCGAGTATACATGTCCATCACATTCTCACGATCACCCATGTCAAACAGCTCATATTGCCTCATGAGTAGCTCAATGCGTGATTGTTTAACTTGACTTGTTCCTTTATGGGCTACTTGCAAGGCATTCCATATTTCCTGAGCTGACTCACATTCTGAAATGCGAGTATATTCATCGGGTCCTAGGCCAAAGTATAATAGTTTCTTGGCCTTGGCATTCTTTTCCATCTTCTTGTAATCCTCAGCATCAAACTCTACGGGTTCCTTGGGAACCTTCTTTTCATCTTCAAGCACTTTCGTGGGAACAAGGGGCCCGTTCTTGATGAGCATCCATAACTCGTAATCCTCTGCTTGTATGTAGTTCTCCATCCTGTTTTTCCACCAACTATAGTGTTGGCCATTGAAGTAAGGAGGTCGAGTAATGGATTGACCCTCAAGTATCCCTTGTGGTGCACTCATCTTCACGGATCTCTCAAGGTGTTAGCCTTTTGAAAGAGAACCTGCTCTTGATACCACTTGTTGAATTCCAAGAGTACACAACCACAAGAGGGGGGTGAATTGTGGTGGCCGATTTTCACCAAATAACTGACAAACAGCCGTAGCACTTGATTGCAGAGACTGTTCGTAAATCACAAACAACCTTAAGCCTTGTTTGCAGCGGTTGTTCCCAATTGGTTCAGTAGCGAAATTCAAAGTAATAAATGCAGAAATAAAGCACACACAATTTTTACGTGGAAAACACCTCTAACCCAACTGAGGTGTGAAAAACCACGACCTACCTCGTGTAGGATTTAACCACTTCACTAACGGGCTGAACACGTTATAAAAGTAACACTCCTTGTTACAACTTGTAACCCACGTAACCTTCTTCCCTAAGACAGGTTACACCACATCCAATCACACTATATTGGACACGTCCAAAGTCCACTCGACTATGGACACACTCACTCACTTTCTGATCTGAGAACAGGGGTACAAAACACCTTACTGGGGGTGCTTCTGACTTAAGCAGATGTAAGGTACAATGAAGTCCTATTATGCCAATATATTGAAAGCTCAGTTAAGCACAAGCCTGTCACGGTTTTTCTCCTTGAAATGCAGCTTTTGGAAATCTCTTACTTCTTGTGTAAAAACCGGATATCTAAATGGGAGAGAAGATTTCATTATTTAAACACACAAACCCAACGGCTAATACTTTCAAAAAGGATAACAAAATCTTTTAATATTAGTAGCTTAGGGAGTTTCTTCAAATAAGATTCCCAACGGCTAGAGAAGATAAGATTTTACTAAAATAAGGGAATTTGATTTTTCAAGGGATAAAAACTAATTACCCACTAAATATAGCTGTGCAGATTTAGCCCAAAAAAAGGATAAAGATTTCGGTTCCAAATTTGAAATCAATCACGGCCTAAAAATAAGGGATAAGAATTTTGAAAAGAGATCCTTAGCAAAAACGGTTTTGCAATCTTTTTCAAATCAAAAATAATCCTTTTTAGAACTTAATTAGTTAGCCTAGGATTTCATAAAAAGATCCTTTAGAGCTGGCACCCAACCAAAGGAAATTTACTGGTAAAACAGTCAGTTTCAGGAACACCTTAGGCACCCTGTTTGCAGGGTTGTTTGGAAATTGGTGTTCCAAAGCAAATGTCAAAAACCGTTTTAAGAAGTGTTAAATTGAGACCTTCAAGATTGGCATATTAACAAGAGTCTAAAAGATAAAAACTAAACCAAACCAAGACTTCTTGTTGTAAGAATCAGTCATCTTGTCAAGAATAAATATGCTACTCCAAACACCTTGGTCACCTTGATTCCTCGGGTGATCTTGTATAGCTGAATGTAAGAACTTGTTCCTTAAGACTTAGCCAACTGTTTGGCGAGATTTGTTGTTTGCTGATCTTGTATCACTGAAGCTTGGAACCTGTTCTTAAGACTTATTCTCAACATTTAGCATCCAGGTTAATACGAGTATTACAAACAACAGTGTAGGCCCTGTTTGGAGAGCTTGTTTGGAACAACATTACTTAGACAAATATGTTACACTTGGATTTGTTATCATCAAAACTAAATATAATTATGCAACATAACTAAAGATTGGTGTCCCTCGATTAAGTGTCTGGGCGTCGCTCTACCTTTGGTCCCCCAGTCTCATGCAAAACTAGTGCACTTGAAAATAAAACATTTTATAAAAGTAAGATAAACTCAGTAAACAATCACCCCTAACAGTCAAATTGCGCACACAAATTCATTTTGAGAGCATTTTAGGGGTAGGGGTACAACAAGACCTGACGTATTCATTTCCCACTAATATAACCATTCATGCCTACATGATCTCAGTGATGGAACACAATCAATCTATGATCCAATTATGATATTCAGATTTAAGGGTGAGTGACCCCACTGGGTCTCATGACCTGCGCTTGGGTTCAGGTAGCTACTTAACTCAATCCTGGCCTCCCGCTGACTATGACAGTTATCGCTTAACCATTTCCTAGCCTACCATCATAATGGATGGTTACCGCTAACCTGGCCTACATCCCAACAAGGCACGTGGCCACTCACATACATGCACAAATTCCCGGGGAAGGCTATTGGCCTTCAGTCAACATAACCAATTCAAACTCTCACCTATACTCAGCCTTTATAGTCACCATTATACTTATCCGTATTGAGGGTCAATTTAACGTGCAAGGTTCACTCAGATTTAACCCAATCCCACAAGGCATCACCACAACATGCAATCTTCAAATTTTTAACATAACATTTCCAAGACCTAGCTCCACAACATAATAACATCATGCAATTTTGATATGCAGTCACATTCAGTTGACTCATGCCATAACTCCATTAAACCAACATAAAAATCAATTCTTACCATGTTCAATGCACACGTAATTTCCAAGCAACTCGGGGAAGTGTTAGGGCATGCTTGTTACTGGATTCCATACAAATTACGGGCTCGTTTCCTAGTTTGGGCCTATTGCTTTGTACCTAGGCCAAAACATCGCCCACACTCAGTCCAAAACCAAATAGATCATAACCCTAACTCCTGCCTTACTTCTAAAATTTTTTTCTAAAAGTTTACTCATGTTTAGGACTCCCAACCGAAGCCCAATTCTGAATCCAGATTCATCCAAAATATGGGCTTGCCTTCCAAAACCAATAACCTCTGTTCCCAGAGAACAAATTCCAGTTTCTTGCCTATTATAGAAAGGTTACTTTGTAGGCTACAACTCATATGTTTAGTGGTTTTGCATATTCCAACAATTACTAGGTTAAAAATCCCAAAACGGGAAGACTGTCCCTGACTGCCCCTACTTGGATAGCCTTTAGTAAGCTGACCATATCTCATTGAATTCAAGCCTGATTCCCTCGATTCAAAAGGCGTAGTGCAGGGGACATCACAGCCCATCGGTCCACAAATTTTCACGATTTTTAAATTAGCAAAATAACGGGAATAATTTTTCAAAATCATGTCAATGTTCTGCCTCCAGTCAGGATCTAAGATGCGATCTTTTCACCCTAGCACCCATGATACTAATTCTCATGATACCACAAACATGAATCCTGACTACCTTATTCCCCCCCCAAGCCATCCAAGTCAAGAAAAATTTTGAATTTCATATCAAGAACGCAAAAATATCATTAAACACTCACCTCGTTGTGGTTCCTCAAAGAAGTGCTTATCAACGTGACTCTCCTTGGAGCTTAAATCTGAAAATTTATATATATCCATAATAAAAATTAGTTCCAACATCTAAATATACTCCTTAAAATCGAAATTTATGAAGACAACATGCAAAAAACCTAAAATGTTTTAAACTTGAAAGGCATGTTTGATGTTAGGGCTCTTTACAAGGATGAGCATAGTGTAGTTATCACTCACCACAAGAGAGGAGGCGGCAAGATGGGGTGGTGGTTGAGACCGAATGGGCAGCGCCGCTGGCCCACTGGCACGACGGGGTGAGAGAGAGAGAGAGAGAGAGAGAGAGAGAGAGAGAGAGAGAGAGAGGGAGAGATGCATGAGAGAGAGAGAGAGAGACTGAGAGAAACGTATGAGAGAGAGAGGGAGTGGGTTTAGGGTTTCTTTTGGGGCGTTAAGTGGAGGGGGTTTTGGTCAAAGGGGAACACCAAGCACGGGGGGCACAGGCCGAAGGGGGTAAGGGAGAAGGGGAGGGAGGGGGGTGTAGGGTTTGTAGCTTCTTTTCGGAAGAAAACTTTTAGATGCATACTTTTCAAAAAATATAGAAAGTTTTGAAATAAAATTTTAGTGAAAAAGAAAAAAATAATTCCCGCATTGACTTGGATTGACTCGTGAAAAATATTAGGTCGGTCCATATTGAACATAAATTTTTAGGGCTTTATTTTATATATATATATATATATATATATATATATATATATATATATATATATATATATATACATTATATATATATATATATATATATATATATATATAT
>JAKOGI010004652.1:0-22582 GCA_029747015.1 Carnegiea gigantea
TTCAAAGGCTTGTTGTGCTTGCTCGTTCCATGAAAACTCTTTGCCTTTAATTACCTCGGTCATAGGAGCCATAATTGTGCTGAAATTTCTAATTAACCTCCGGTAAAATGAGGCTAGGCCATGAAAACTCCTTACTTGAGTGATGGATGTAGGAGTTGGCCACTCTTGAATAGCCTTGATCTTGCTTTCATCAACTTGGAGGCCTTGGGCGGAAACAATGAAACCCAAGAATACCACTTGAGGAGTGAAGAAAAGCATTTCTCCATATTGCCATAAAGTTGTTCTTGTGAAAGAATCTCCAAAACTTGTTGCAAATGCTTGGCATGCTCCTCCTCGGTCTTGCTATAGACCAAAATATCATCAAAGTAAACGACAACACAAGTTCCAATGAGGGGCTTGAGAACTTGGTTCATGAGTCTCATAAAAGTGCTCGGGGCATTAGTAAGCCCGAATGGCATTACAAGCCACTCATATAAACCTCCTTTAGTCTTAAAGGCGGTTTTCCATTCATCCCCTTCAAAAATACGAATCTGATAATAGCCACTTCTAAGATCAATCTTAGAAAAGATAGCGGCTCCATGTAATTCATCCAATAGATCTTCCAATCGGGGAACAGGAAACCGGTACTTGATAGTGATCTTGTTTATTGCCCGGCTATCAACACACATACGCATGCTACCATCCTTCTTAGGAACAAGGAGGGCGGGCACGGCACATGGGCTTAGACGTTCCCGAATTAAACCCTTGGACAAGAGATCATCCACTTGTCTTTGGACTTCTTGAGTTTCGCTTGGAGACATCCGGTATGCCGGCTTGTTTGGAAGTACGGATCCGGGAACGAGGTCTATCTTGTGTTGGGTAGATCTTGGAGGGGGAAGGCCATGTGGAATTTCTTGTGGAAAAACATGGTGATAGGCTTGTAGGAGAGGGGTGAGTAGTGGATGTGAGGGAGATGGTGGCTTATACTCTTCTTGTAAAAGTATCAAGTCTTTAAAAGACTCATACTCATGGTGCTCAGATTTGAGAAGAGTAGTAAAGAAGACTTCCAAATGAGGATTGTCTTTTGGCTTAGAGGGGGAAGGACTTTTGAGAGGGTAAGAGTGATTTTCTTACGGTCCTTGAGAAAAAAGTAAGTGTTCATCCGGCCATCATGGATGACACTTCTATCAAAAAGCCATGGTCTACCCAATAATATATGGCAAGCATCCATGGGGACTATATCACACCAAATCTCATCTTTATAGTTTTTCCCAATTGAAAAAGAAACAAGACAACGGTGAGAAATTTGCAAACCTTTGCCTTGATTCAACCATTGTATGGTGTAGGGATTTGGACGAGGAGAGACTTGCATCTTGAGTTTGTCCACCATAGTCTTTGAGGCAACGTTAGCACAACTACCTCCATCAATGATAAGGGAACAAACCTTGTCTCCTACGGTACACCTGGTGTGAAAAATGGCTTCTCTTTGCTCCATGTCCTTTTGAGTGGCAATTCCACTCAAGGCCCGGCGGATAACAAGCAACTCTCCTTCATCGGGGCCTCCTCAACTTCTTCCAA
Source organism: Carnegiea gigantea (assembly GCA_029747015.1). NCBI lineage: Eukaryota > Viridiplantae > Streptophyta > Magnoliopsida > Caryophyllales > Cactaceae > Carnegiea > Carnegiea gigantea. Next base: position 1,558 of record JAKOGI010004652.1, read on the forward strand.
ACTTCCTTCTTCAAAGTGCTCTCCTTCTTCTTCATCATAGGCATGTTCATAACATGCTTCTTGGTACTCCGCTAGGGAAACAATCCTCCTGTTTGGACACTCAGATGCATAGTGTCCCATGCCTTGACACCGAAAGTAACGAACCTTGTCCTTTGATTTGGGCTCTTGTGTGGAGGGTTTTGGAGGGGTTGGAGTGGTGTTTTTGGTTTGTGGAGGTGGGGGATTTTGTGGACGAGGAGGGTAGTACGGAGGCTTTTATGTGGGGTAAGGACGAGAGAGAGGCTTGGAAAGGACACTCTTTCCCTTTGATTTCTTGTGTTGCTCTACCTTGTAGGCTAGAGAACTCAAGTCATCTAGGGATGAATAGGGTTGCAACTCAATTACATGAGCAATGGACTCATCAAGACCGGTCAAGTATCTTACCAAGGTTTGTGAGTCGTCTTCTCTCAAATCCCATTTGAGTAGGAGTTGTTCAAACTCCCGAGTGTATTCTTCCACACTCTTGGATCCTTGCTTGAGTCGATGGAGCTTGAGATAATTGTCTTGCCCATAGTGAGAGGGAAGAAACTTGGCCTTGAGTTTTTCTTTCATTTTGGCCCAAGTTCTGATTTTCCCTTTCCCGTTTCTTGCTCTTTTCGCTCCAAGGTTAGCCCACTAGATTGAAGCATATTTTCTGAGTTTAAGGGCTACAAGCTTTACCTTCTTATCTTCCGGGATGTCCTCATATTCAAAGATCCTCTCAATGGTGTGCAACCAATCGAGAAATAAGTCCGGATCAAGTTGGCCTCCAAATTCGGGGATGTCAATTCGGACACCACCAATATTTCCTCCTTGCCTTCGTCTCCTTGGGGGTTCCTCATCACTTGAATTGGCATGGGAGTGATGGACTTCCTCTTCAGATTCAACCACCGGTTCATGAGGATAAGAGGGAGTGGGGCTATGAACCCACCTTCTTTTCTCCTCCAAAAGTTGCCCAAGTTGAGTTCGAAGATAAGTGAGTTGTGCTTCTAACTCTTCCACACGTGCTTGGTCGCTTCTTGTGGACTTTGTACACATGTTGGAGATGCGTTGAAGGAAGAATATGCAGCAGGGAAAGTGGCACGGTCGTGCAAGGGGGCACGGTCAGGCCGTGCTATGCTTCGGCTGAAGAAAATGCAGAGAAGTAGAGTGGCACGGTCGTGCTTGGCGGCACGGGGGCACCGTGCTCCGTCTCGACTTGAAGATTCCTGGAAAAAGAATATGCCACGGTCGTGTGTTGTGGCACGGGGGCACCGTGCTGCTTCTCTGGTCTTCAAGACTTCGGATTGCCGGTTTGTGCCTCTTTTTTTTTTTTTTGTATTGTTGGCTTTTTGCTGTGTTTGGTTATGATGTGGGTCACTTAAAGCCTTGGCTTGATAAGGACAATTGATGTAGTTTGGGTGTGTAAGGGTACACAGCGTTATATTAGATCTCATATATCACTCAACTAACCAAGAATCACCAAAAAAAGTCAATATGGTGTAAGATATTTTGAGATGGGTTTTTGAAGATCATAGAACAAAAAAACAAGGATAAACAGACCTTTTAAGTAAGAATATCCTTCACGGAGGCCACTCAATGACTTGATCTTGGGCTAATTCTCTTGTCTTAACCAAGGAATCACTCCAATTGGAAAAGATAGAGAACCTAGAACACCACTTGAATTAGCCAAATTCAAGATATAGAACTATGAATTTTTGAGACACAAATGAGAATCACTCTCAAAGGTGCTTGTATTACTTTGGAAATCTCTTACAATGCTGAATGATTAGCCTCACATGCCCCTCCCCTTTTATAGACTCAGCAAAAGACAATCAAAAGACTCAAATAACTCCTAACAATTAAAACTAGCTAATGAAAAGTCTAAGAAAAATGAAAGACACATCATAAAAGGGGGTGGGGGAGGTTACAAGGAATATTCTAGGATTTTTGCAGCTGATTACATCAATCTAGAAGCATCTAAAACGTGCACAATATCAGCCACAATATATGTACCTAGACTCTTCATATTCACGCATTAATCCTTGCAACTGCCTCAACTTCAACAGAGCCTAACTTCCAGAATACTCGGCCAAATCCCGCGTTCTTGGGCTTGTTAGAAAGCCCTGGAAGTCTATTTTCCAGAATGGGCTCATTTGCTCAATTTGGATAAGCGGTTTGAAAGTTATGGCCCAAACAATGCACGTATCTCAGACTGGACTGGATCAGCACAACATATCTTTGAGTGATATTTTGCCCAATCAAATGATGTCCAAATTAAACAAACTTGGGCTTATTTGAAAGCTGAAATCTTAAACTTCAAAACACATGAGTCTTCAAGTTGTGGGTCCACTTGAGCTTGTCCAAAAGTGGTCACAAAAATCGGGTTCCGCAGGGATGAATTCGGCACCAAATTTCTAACAAAGCTTAACCTCTTTTTGACCTCTCCATAGTGTCGCGAGTCTTTGAACTCACTTAAGAAGACCAAATAAGCACATTTCCATGCATGATCTTCTTTGACCCTTTTCTTCTTTGAAATTGGTCTTGAATAAAAATGATGCATATGGAAATATGCATCACTGGGGTTGCTATCCTTCCCTTGGACTTACATCAGAGAAAGCCAAACTTGAGGCTCGAGTCAAGTACCTTCAACGGCAACTTGGCCAACTTATGGAAGAAAAGAGGCGACCCCAATGGGGCTCTAGAAGTTCAAGCAAGCATGGGGACTCGGACGACTCCGAGGGAAGCAACCCCTTTGGAGATTCAAGCGAAGAAGAGCAAGGTAGACGTCCCCGCCGACATCAAAGGCAACATGAACGAGGTTATGGAGATTTTAAAGTTGACATCCCGGAGTATGAAGGGCAACTTGATCCGAATGTCTTCCTCGATTGGTTGCAAACGGTGGAGCGAGTCTTTGAGTACAAAGACATCACGGAAGGCAAAAAGGTAAAGCTAGTGGCCTTGAAACTTCGCAAATATGCATCTATTTGGTGGTCCAATGTTGTGTCTAAGAGAGTAAGAAAGGGGAAAAGTAAGATTAAGACTTGGGAGAAGATGAAGTCCAAACTAAAGGCCAAATTCTTAACCCCACATTACCTCCAAGACAATTTCCTTAAACTCCACCACCTCAAACAAGGCCCCAAGAGTGTGGAAGAGTATACTAGGGAGTTTGAACAACTCCTCTTGAAATGTGATTTGAGGGAGGATGACTCTCAAACCTTGATTCGCTATTTGAGTGGACTTGATGAACAACTTGCTCATATTGTTGAACTACACCCTTACACATCCCTTGATGAGCTAAGTGCTTTAGCCCACAAGGTCGAAATGCAAAAGAAGCTCAAAGGCAAGAGTCCCACCTCCAAACCTACTCCACGGCCTTACGGTTTCCAAAACCCTCCATGCACTCCTCAAATTTCTTTCCCATCTCCAAGCCCGAAACCCCCACAAAGCACCACTCCACAAACTCCCTCCAAACAACCACCCCCAAAACCCTCTAGTAAGGTCCGGTGTTTTCGTTGCCAAGGCCTTAGACACTATGCTTCCGAGTGTCCCAACAAGAGAATGGTTTCTCTAGCCGAGTATCAAGCTTCTCTAGAGGAGCTAGAAGAGGAGGTAGAGAAGAGGGAGGAAGAGAAAGAGGTGTATTTGAATGAAACCATAGAGGAGGTTGAAGAGGGCCCGGATGAAGGAGAGCTTTTGGTCATTCGGAGGACCTTGGGTGGTCTAGCTTCCCATGATGAGCTTGAACAAAGAGAATCCATCTTCCGTACAAGGTGCACCGTAGGTGGCAAGGTGTGCTCCCTTATCATTGATGGGGGAAGTTGTACGAATGTAGCCTCACAATCCATGGTGAACAAACTCAAACTTCCGGTGACTCCCCACCCAAAGCCATACACCATCCAATGGCTCAATCAAACCCAAGGTTTGCAAATCTCGTCTCAGTGCCTCTTATCCTTAAGCATTGGGAAAACTTATAAAGATGAGATTTGGTGTGACCTTATCCCCATGGGCGCGTGCCATGTCTTGTTGGGTCGCCCTTGGCTCTTTGATAGGAGCGTCACGCATGATGGCCACATGAACACTTACACCTTCACCAAACATCACAAGAGGATCACCCTCACTCCCATCAAACCAACCGCCCCCTCCAAATCCAAGGCAAGCTCACGAAGAGATGTCTTTCTCACCACCCTCCCCAAATCCCAAATGCATGAGTTCGCACCTCACAAGAAAAGAAAAAAAGCTCATTTTCAGCCTGGGGACCTAGTATGGGTCCAACTGAGGAAGGAGAGATTTCCTAACAAGAGGAAATCCAAATTAATGCCAAGATCGGATGGGCCTTTCGAAATCCTTGAGAAGGTTGGCCCAAACGCTTACAAAGTTGACCTCTCCGGTGATTATGGGGTGCCCGCCTCCTTCAATGTGGCCGACTTGAGCCCTTGCTATGGTGAAGATGAAGAGTTGTCGAGTTTGAGGCCAAACTCCAACCAACCCAGGGAGAATGATGGAGACCATCCCACCAAACCTTCAAAAGCCATTGCCAATGATCCATCCCCCAATAGGGAGTCCAAGAAGGCCAAAGGAGTTCATGCCATAGTCAGAAAACGTATGCACAAAGAAGAAAGTGAACTACCCAGTTCATACCGTTTCTGACCCGGTTTTGTTTCTCTATTGGAGCAAAATGCAGAAGGGGAAATTTCCTGCACGCACCACCCCCTTAAAGCTTAAGATCTTAGCTTTCTAACAAGACCTTTTGCAAGGCATTTGGAGTCCATTTGGTCAGCCAACCAAGCCCAAAACTGAAGACAGTGCACTACAGGGCGCCAATCAGCACAATCCGAATTAAGGGAATGTTTGGCCCACCAACTCAACTCCATTGTTTCTGAAATTTTGCAGCATGAAAGGGGACATAAATATTTATCAAGTCAAGGGTTCTGATGCATATTTCCATATGCATCATTTTTATTCAACTCCAATTTCAAAGAAGAAAAGGGTCAAAGAAGATCATGCATGGAAATGTGCCTATTTGGTCTTATTAAGTGAGTTCAAAGACTCGCGACACTATGGAGAGGTCAAAAAGAGGTTAAGCTTTGCTAGAAATTTGGTGCCGAATTCATCCCTGCGGAACCCAATTTTTGTGACCATTTTTGGACAAGCTCAAGTGGACCCACAACTTGAGAGCCCATGTGCTTTTGAAGCTTAAGATGTCAGCTTTAAAATAAGCCCAATTTTATTTAATTTGGACATCATTTGATTGGGCAAAATATCACTCAAAGATACGTTATGCTGATCCAGTCCAGTCTGAGATAGGTGCATTTTTTGGGCCATAACTTTCAAACCGCTTATCCAAATTGAGCAAATGAGCCCATTCTGAAAAATAGACTTCCAGGGCTTTCTAACAAGCCCAAGAACGCGTGATTTGGCCGAGTATTCTGGAAGTTATGCTCTGTTGAAGTTGAGGCAGTTGCAAGGATTAATTCTGGGAAAATGAAGAGTCTTCGGTTACATGTATTTGTGTGGCTGATATTGTGCACGTTTTAGATGCTTCTAGATTGATGTAATCAGCTGCAAAAATCCTAGAATATTCCTTGTAACCTCCCCCACCCCCTTTTATGATGTGTCTTTCCATTTTTCTTATACTTTTCATTAGCTAGTTTTAATTGTTAGGAGTTATTTGAGTCTTTTGATTGTCTTTTGCTGAGTCTATAAAAGGGGAGGGGCATGTAAAGCTAATCATTGAGCATTGTAAGAGATTTCCAAAGTAATACAAGCACCTTTGAGAGTGATTCTCATTTGTGTCTCAAAATTCCTAGTTCTATATCTTGAATTTGGCTCATTCAAGTGGTGTTCTAGGTTCTCTTCCTTTTCCAATTGAAGTGATTCCTTGGTTAAGACAAGAGAATTAGGCCAAGATCAAGTCATTGAGTGGCTCCGTGAAGGATTATCTTAATTACAAGGTCTTGTTTATCCTTGTTCTTTTTTGTTATTATTCTTCAAACCATCTCAAACTATCTTCCACCATATTCACTTTTCTTTGGTTGATTCTTGTTTAGTTTGAGTTTGAGTTGATTTGGTTCACTTACTGATGTATATGTGGGTGGCAAGTGAACCAAATCAAACTCCAACTCAAAATAAGCCAAATTGGAAAGAGAAATGAAAGATGGATGAGTTAGATGAAGAACTTCACTACACAAGAAAAAGGAATAGAACAAGATCTCGTAATTGAGATAATCCTTCACGGAGCCACTCAATGACTTGACCTTGGGCTAATTCTCTTGTCTTAACCAAGGAATCCCTCCAATTGGAAAAGATAGAGAACCTAGAACACCACTTGAATTAGCCAAATTCAAGATATAGAACTAGGAATTTTTGAGACACAAATGAGAATCACTCTCAAAGGTGCTTGAATTACTCTTGAAAATGCCTTAGAAATCTGATCTAGAATGCTCACACGCCCCCCCTTTATATAGGCTCAGCAAAAGACAACAAAAGGACTCAAATAACTCCTAACAATTAAAACTAGCTAATGAAAAGTCTAAGAAAAATGAAAAGACTCATCATAAAATGGGTGGGGGAGGTTACAAGGAATATTCTAGGATTTTTGCAGCTGATTACATCAATCTAGAAGGATCTAAAACGTGCACAATATCAGCCACACAAATATATGTAACCTAAGACTCTTCATATTCCCAGCATTAATTCTTGCAACTGCCTCAACTTCAACAGAGCATAACTTCCAGAATACTTGGCCAAATCACGCGTTCTTGGCCTTGTTAGAAAGCCCTGGAAGTCTATTTTCCAGAATGGGCTCATTTGCTCAATTTGGATAAGCGGGTTGAACGTTATGGCCCAAACAATGCACCTATCTCAGACTGGACTGGATCAGCACAACGTATCTTTGAGTGATATTTTGCCCAATCAAATGATGTCCAAATTAGACAAACTTGGGCTTATTTGAAAGCTGAAATCTTAAACTTCAAAACCATGTGGAGCCTCAAGTTGTGGGTCCACTTGATCTTGTCCAAAAGTGGTCACAAAAAATCGGGTTCCGCAGGGATGAATTCAGCGCCAAATTTCTAGCAAAGCTTAACCTCTTTTTGACCTCTTCATAGTGTCGTGAGTCTTTGAACTCACTTTATAAGACCAAATAAGCACACTTCCAAGCATGATCTTCTTTGACCCTTTTCTTCTTTGAAATTGGTCTTGAATAAAAATGATGCATATGGAAATATGCATCACCTACATCTACATCAATTGGTATCAGAGCCAAGGTTTTTAAGTGACCCACATCATACCCAAACACATCCCAAAAAGCCAAAATACCAAAAAAAAAAAGAGGCACAAACCGGCAATCCGAAGTCTTGAAGACCAGAGAAGCAGCACGGTGCCCCCGTGCCACAACACACGCCCGTGCCATATTCTTTTTCCAGGAACCTTCAAGTCGAGACGGAGCACGGTGCCCCCGTGCCGCCAAGCACGACCGTGCCACTCTACTTTTCTGCATTTTCTTCAACCGAAGTATAGCACGGCCTGACCGTGCCCCTTGCACGACCGTGCCGCTTTCCCTGCTGCATATTCTTCCTTCAAAGCATCTCCAACATGTCTACAAAGTCCACAAGAAGCGACCAAGCACGTGTGGAAGAGTTAGAAGCAAAACTCACTTATCTTCGAACTCAACTTGGGCAACTTTTGGAGGAGAAAAGAAGGTGGGTTCATAGCCCCACTCCCTCTCATCCTCATGAACCGGTGGTTGAATCTGAAGAGGAAGTCCATCACTCCCATGCCAATTGAAGTGATGAGGAACCCCCAAGGAGACGAAGGCAAGGAGGAAATATTAGTGGTGTCCGAATTGACATCCCCGAATTTGAAGGCCAACTTGATCCGGACTTAGTTCTCGATTGGTTGCACACCATTGAGAGGATCTTTGAATATGAGGACATCCCGGAAGATAAGAAGGTAAAGCTTGTAGCCCTTAAACTCAGAAAATATGCTTCAATCTGGTGGGCTAACCTTGGAGCGAAAAGAGCCAGAAACGGGAAAGGGAAAATCAGAACTTGGGCCAAAATGAAAGAAAAACTCAAGGCCAAATTTCTTCCCTCTCACTATGTGCAAGACAATTATCTCAAGCTCCATCGACTCAAGCAAGGATCCAAGAGTGGGGAAGAATACACTCGGGAGTTTGAACAACTCCTACTCAAATGCGATTTGAGAGAAGACGACTCACAAACCTTGGTAAGATACTTGACCGATCTTGATGAGTCCATTGCTCATGTAATTGAGTTGCAACCTTACTCATCCCTAGATGACTTGAGTTCTCTAGCCTATAAGGTAGAGCAACAAAAGAAATCTAAGGAAAGGAGCATCTTTTCCAAGACTCCTTCCCGTCCTTTTTCTCAAGAATCACCTTACTTTCCCCCACAAATTCAAACCCCCTCACCCGCCAAAAGGGTCCCTCCCATCACCCCTCCACCTCCCACAAAAGTGCCCTCACGGCCAAAAGACCATGTTCGTTGTTTCCGTTGTCAAGGTATGGGACATTTTGCATCTGAGTGTCCTAACAAGAAGATTGTTTCCCTGGCTGAGTACCAAGCTTCTTTTGAGGAGCATGACAATGAAGAAGAGGAAAGTTTGGAGGAAAAAGAAGAAGAGGTTATCATAGGCCCCGATGAAGGTGAGTTGCTTGTCATTAGGCAAGCATTGAGCGGATTTGTTACTCAAGAAGGCTTGGAGCAAAGAGAGGCGATTTTCCACACAAGGTGCACTATTCAAGGGAAAGTTTGTACCCTCATCATCGATGGAGGTAGTTGTACAAATGTTGCATCCAAAACCATGGTGGACAAGCTCAAACTTGAGACTACCCCCCATCCTAAGCCTTATAGCATCCAATGGCTAAATCAAGGCAAAGGTATATACATTTCTCATCAGTGCCTCATTTCTCTTTCTATTGGAGACCACTATAAGGATGAGATATTGTGTGACATTCTTCCTATGGATGCAAGCCATATATTGTTTGGTAGACCATGGATGTTTGATCGCCATGTAATTCATCATGGGCGCCTCAACACCTACTCCTTTATTAAGGATGAGAAGAAAATCACCTTGACCCCTATTCCATCGTGCAAAAGCCCCAAGCCACAAAAGGACCGACAAGCCTTAACCCTCATTCATCCTTCCCAAACCCTTGCCCCCAAAGAAGATTTCCCACTTCCGCCTCTTCTCCTCACCAGGTATGACCCGTGTTATCATCCTCCCCTCACCCTCTTCTATATCTCTCTAGAGGTGATGCCCTGTGACCTCCTTCCCCAAAAGCTCCCATATTGTAAGCGCGACCCCTTTCTTGAGAGGCTTGCCAACCCTTTGAGTTTGAGGACAAACTCAAAACAACCCGGGGAGTATGATGCATATTTCCATATCCATCATTTTTATTCAAGTCCAATTTCAAAGAAGAAAAGGGTCAAAGAAGATCATGCATGGAAATGTGCCTATTTGGTCTTCTTAAGTGAGTTCAAAGACTCGCGACACTATGGAGAGGTCAAAAAGAGGTTAAACTTTGCTAGAAATTTGGTGCCGAATTCATCCCTGCGGAACCCGATTTTTTGTGACCACTTTTTGGACAAGCTCAAGTGGACCCACAACTTGAGGGCCCATGTGCTTTTGAAGTTTAAGATTTCAGCTTTAAATAAGCCCAAGTTTGTTTAATTTGGACATCATTTGATTGGGCAAAATATCACTCAAAGATACGTTTGCTGATCCAGTCCAGTCTGAGATAGGTGCATTGTTTGGGCCATAACTTTCAAACCGCTTATCCAAATTGAGCAAATGAGCCCATTCTGGAAAATAGACTTCCAGGGCTTTCTAACAAGCCCAAGAACGCGTGATTTGGCCGAGTATTCTGGAAGTTATGCTCTGTTTGAAGTTGAGGCAGTTGCAAGGATTAATGCTGGGAATATGAAGAGTCTTCGGTTACATATATTTGTGTGGCTGATATGTGCACGTTTTAGATGCTTCTAGATTGATGTAATCAGCTGCAAAAATCCTAGAATATTCCTTGTAACCTCCCCCACCCCCTTTTATGATGGTCTTTTCATTTTTCTTAGACTTTTCATTAGCTAGTTTTAATTGTTAGGAGTTATTTGAGTCTTTTGATTGTCTTTTGCTGAGTCTATAAAAGGGGAGGGGCATGTGAAGCTAAGCATTCAGCATTGTAAGAGATTTCCAAAGTAATACAAGCACCTTTGAGAGTGATTCTCATTTGTGTCTCAAAATTCCTAGTTCTATATCTTGAATTTGGCTCATTCAAGTGGTGTTCTAGGTTCTCTTCCTTTTCCAATTGGAGTGATTCCTTGGTTAAGACAAGAGAATTAGCCCAAGATCAAGTCATTGAGTGGCTCCGTGAAGGATTATCTTAATTACAAGGTCTTGTTTATCCTTATTCTTTTTGTTATTATTCTTCAAACCATCTCAAACTATCTTCCGCCATATTCACTTTTCTTTGGTTGATTCTTGTTTAGTTTGAGTTTGAGTTGATTTGGTTCACTTACCACCCACATCTACATCAGGTTCAAATCCCATCCAAAGCACCCCCTTGTGTTGGTATTATCCAGCCAAAAGGACAAGGAAAACACCCTTTTAACTGGTTTGTCTCTAGCCGGTACAAGGGGCTGATTTCCCTTGGTTTTTGCTTGCCCACTTGCCTAATGACTCACCTTTGCTGCACTCTAGGACTTTTGTAAGCTTGACCCCTCATTTGGGAGGCATAATAACCCCTAATGAGGTAGATTAAGCTAGGTAGTGAGGTGTTTAACTTGTAGTGGCTGATTTGATGTGTCTCTTTTCCCCACATGTACTTGGCTTTGTATTTGCTGCCTAGGGAGAGAGGGAGCTCGGACATGGCTTGTTAAAAGGCAGCTTGGTTCCTTCATTTTGCAACCAACTTGAATGCATAAGCTTGTGAGTTCTCAAAGAAACTCTCCCCTCAAAATTCCTAGTCTATATCTTAAGTGTGGCAACTTAAGTGGTGTCTAGATCCCTTTATCTCAATTAGGTGGTGATTCCTAATTGATCTAAGGGGATTGCCCAAGTATCCAACAAGAGTGGCTCCTCTTGGATTATTTCTTGAAGGTGCTTGCTCTATCAACTCTCCTCTTATCTTCTACACTCTCTCCCTTTCCTCCCTTAGTTTCCTTAGCAAGAACAAGGGTGGAGTAAGCTTGGGTTGTGTTCATTGCAAGCATACATCATCACCCTTACCGGTCCCACAAGCTCCTTGGGAGGATGTGAGTTTAGATTTCATTACCGGCCTTCCAAGGACACAAAGAAACAAGGATTCCATCATGGTGGTAGTTGACCGATTCTCCAAGATGGCACACTTTGTCTCATGCCATACCACTCATGATGCCACTCAAATTGCTAGCCTCTACTTCAAGGAGATTGTGAGGCTCCATGGCATTCCCAAAAGCATAGTGTCCGACCGGGATAGCAAGTTCATGAGTCATTTTTGGCTCACTTTATGGAAGAAGATGGGCACTCATCTCAAATTTAGCACATCATGTCACCCCCAAACGGATGGCCAAACCGAGGTCACCAATAGGACCTTGGGTACTTTGTTAAGGGTCCTAGCCTAGAAGAGCACAAAGAGTTGGGACGAGTTGCTTAGCCATGCCGAGTTTGCCTACAATCGGGCGCCAAGCAAAGCCACGGGCCTCTCTTCATTCCAAGTTGTCTATGGGTTCAACCCTTGTACTCCTATTGACCTCACACCCCTCCCTACTCCAACCAAGTTTAGTTGGGAGGTCGAGAAAAGGGCAAAGGAAATCCAAGAGCTCCATGCCCAAGTGAGAGCTAAAATCGAGAGGTCCAATGATCAAACCAAGGCACGGGTGAACAAGCACCGAAAGGAAGTCTAATTTAAGCTCGGGGATTTAGTATGGATCCATCTAAGAAAGGAACGATTTCCAAGCAAAAGAAGGTCCAAGCTTCTTCCACGCTCGGATGGCCCATTCAAGATCCTTGAAAAGATCAATTCCAATGCATACAAGGTTGACGGGGATCAGCCCCAAGGGGTTCTTCTAGCTCAAGAGGTCATAAAGGCTTTCCAAGGACTAGAAATCAATCAAGAGATGATCACTTGCATTCTACCGGGTTCATCCTGCGCATGGCCCGACTTTCTGACCTTGGTAACCTGATTTCCTGAGGCTTTAAAGCCAAACTTTTGGTGTTCCTGGAAAAATGGGAGAGTTAGCTGCCCAATAAATCAAGTTTCATCCCATTTGGATGTCATTTGCCCACCCAAACCCTTTGTTAAAGCCCAACTGCCCAAACTGTTCTTCCAGGCCAGATTGTACCCGGTTTTGGAAGCCCAATTTTCCCTAACCTAAAGTACTCCTAACAACCTGGAATTTTGAAACCTAGATCCCTTTTTGAGTTGGCTAAAAGGGTGGGAAAAGAAACCAGAGTCAAACGTGCCCCAAGGAGGCCAAAAGAGAGGAAACTTCTAAAGGTGCTTTTCGGAAGTCAGACTGCACCATCTCACTTGTTCTGCTCATAACTCCTGAACGGCTCAACCAACTGAGCTCCAAAAGTAGTCACATGAAAGAGCACTTTCTAAGCTTTCTATTAAGGTATGTTGGAGCCAATTTGGGTAAGTAGAAAGGGAGATATGGCTGCTGAAAGTAGACCCTACAAAACTGGAAAGCTGCCAGCAACTGTCAACATCACCTTTTGTACTTTTCTTGCTTTTTGTGCTTCCTCTTTTGTCTTGGTCCGAATTGGCTTGGCTTGTAACCCTTCAATCTGAATTTTTAGGCTCCCTCCTATATAAGGGGCCTTTAGGAATGTAAGAAGGCAGCTTGAATTTGAAATACAAAAGAAAGTGAGTGCTTACTCTCTCTTTGAAATTCCTAGTTGCTTTAGCTTGAATTGGCTAGTTCAAGTGGTGTTCTTCTAGGTTCCTCTTCTTGCTTATGGTGGTGATTTAATTCTGTATCCATAAGTGAAGGAGGAATAGCCCAAGTTCTCTTCTAGGTGGCGCCATTGGCTTATCCTAGACAAGAGGGTTGCATTCTATCTTCCAAAATCGGTTAGAGCTACTTGTTTTTGCTTGGTTTGGTTTTCTATCTTTCCCATCTTTTATCTTCATTCTTGGCATCACCTAGGCTACATACATCAACTAATCTTTTTAACAAGGGGAGAATGATGCATATCCCTCCATGCCCCTTGATTTAAAGAATCAAATCAAGCTAGGTAAATTCATTTTGGTGATTAAAGGATGAATAAATCATCCTTATTTTGTTTAAAGACCTAAAACAACAGGTCATGGTTTGCTTCCAATAGCAAACCTGGTTTTTGAGAGGTTAATTATGTAAACCCCTTTAAGGATTAAGTCCAATATTTTGCGTTAGGATTGAAGTTTAAGAAGTCAGCTTTGCATCAAAACAAGTTTCATCCCATTTGGACTTCATTTACCCTCTCAAATTAAGTATTAAACCCAAGACATAAAAACTACCCAGTTCAACCAGAACTTACCCGGTTTTGGTTATGTGATTTCATAAGCTTAATAGTGGTTTAAGTCTTGGAATTTTACCTTTTTGGAATCCTCAATATGTCTACTTTCAGGTCCAAACATTAGTTTTCAATCATACCCACAAGAGGATAAGAGATCAAGGACTTTTTCCAAACCAGTCAGATTAAGCTCTAATCTGCGCGGTAAAATGTTTAAGTCTAATTACCATACTTAAACATGTCATAACCTCGATTTCTTTGCGGGGAGGTTTATACACATCCCAAAGTAACCCCCCATGGCCTGAAAACCGAATCATCATCACTTTTGCTAAGCCTAATCCTAGTCCCACAACTGGCCAGAAACTGTCCTTGAACCCGGTTTGCTGTCCCGATTTATTTTTGCCTTCACCGGTGGGTTTCCTTCAACTCAGCAGATTTGGCACACTCTTCAAAGCTTGGCACACATCCCTAGGCATCAATGATGGGCTGCAAGACCTTAGGAAGGTCGAACCAATGAAGAACAAGCAGCAAAAAGAGTCTCTTGCATACTATTGGCTAGACAAAAGGCAATGACCACTTTACGGCTAACCAATGGGAGTTCAGCAAACTCTCAGCATGTATTAAGCTTATTTTAAGAGTACCTTGATGTATAATGAACATTAGTAATGTTTTACTTTATGTTTAAGATGTATTAGATTAGTTTAAGCAAGCTTATAATCTAGTTTAGGACAAATCAGCTTGTGCTAGCTCTTAATACCTTTCCTAACTATTAAGAAAGGTAGAGGGGTGTGTGTGTGTGCTTGCTTGCTAGCTTAGCTCCATTTAAAGAGCTTGCACGCCCCTTGTATGAGAACACAACCAGATTTGAATCAAAACCCAAGTTGAGAGCTTTGTGCTTTCGTGCTTAGGTGATGCATATTTCCATATGCATCATTTTTTATTCAAGTCCAATTTCAAAGAAGAAAAGGGTCAAAGAAGAACATGCATGGAAATGTGCCTATTTGGTCTTCTTAAGTGAGTTCAAAGACTCGCGACACTATGGAGAGGTCAAAAGAGGTTAAGCTTTGCTAGAAATTTGGTGCCGAATTCATCCCTGCGGAACCCGATTTTTGTGACCACTTTTGGACAAGCTCAAGTGGACCCACAACTTGGGGGCCCATGTGCTTTTGAAGCTTAAGATTTCATCTTTCAAATAAGCCCAAGTTTGTTTAATTTGGACATCATTTGATTTGGCAAAATATCACTCAAAGATACGTTGTGCTGATCCAGTCCAGTCTGAGATAGGTGCATTGTTTGGGCCATAACTTTCAAACCGCTTATCCAAATTGAGCAAATGACCCCATTCTGGAAAATAGACTTCCAGGGCTTTCTAACAAGCCCAAGAACGCGTGATTTGGCTGAGTATTCTGGAAGTTATGCTCTGTTGAAGTTGAGGCAGTTGCAAGGATTAATGCTGGGAATATGAAGAGTCTTCGGTTACATATACTTGTGTGGCTGATTTTGTGCACGTTTTAGATGCTTCTAGATTGATGTAATCAGCTGCAAAAATCCTAGAATATTCTTTGTAACCTCCCCCACCCCCTTTTATGATGTGTCTTTTCATTTTTCTTAGACTTTTCATTAGCTAGTTTTAATTGTTAGGAGTTATTTGAGTCTTTTGATTGTCTTTTTGCTGAGTCTATAAAAGGGGAGGGGCATGTGAAGCTAATCATTCAGCATTGTAAGAGATTTCCAAAGTAATACAAGCACCTTTGAGAGTGATTCTCATTTGTTTTTCAATCCTAAGTTCTATATCTTGAATTTGGCTTCATTCAAGTGGTGTTCTAGGTTTCTCTTTTTCTCTTCCTTTTCCAATTGGGGGGAGTGATTCCCAACCCCCCCCCCCCCCCCCAACCCCCCCCCCCCCCCCCCCCCCCCCCAAAAAAAAAAAACCACAAAAACCCCCCCCCCCCCCCCCCCCCCCCCCCCCCCCCCCCCCCCAAAAAAAAAAAAAAACCCCCCCACCCCCCCCCCCCCCCCCCCCCCCACCCACAAAAACCCCAATTGGTTAAGACAAGGATTACCAAGATAGTCATTGAGTTGGCTCCGTGAAGGATTATCTTATAATTACAAGTTCTTGTTTAATATCCTTGTTCTTTTGTGTCACTATTTCTTCAAACCATCTCAAACTATCTTCCACCATATTCACTTTTCTTTGGTTGATTCTTGTTTAGTTTGAGTTTGAGTTGATTTGGTTCACTTACCACCCACTTATACATCAATTGGTATCAGAGCCAATACCCAAACACATCCCAAAAAAGCCAAAAATACAAAAAAAAAAAAGAGGCACAAACCGGCAATCCGAAGTCTTGAAGACCAGAGAAGCAGCACGGTGCCCCCTTGCCACAACACACGACCGTGCCATATTCTTTTTCCAGGAATCTTCAAGTCGAGACGGAGCACGGTGCCCCCGTGCCGCCAAGCACGACCGTGCCACTCTACTTTCCTGCATTTTCTTCAGCCGAAGCATAGCACGGCCTGACCGTGCCCCTTGCACGACCGTGCCACTTTCCCTGCTGCATATTCTTCCTTCAACGCATCTCCAACATGTCTACAAAGTCCACAAGAAGCGACCAAGCACGTGTGGAAGATTTAGAAGCACAACTCACTTATCTTCGAACTCAACTTGGGCAACTTTTGGAGGAGAAAAGAAGGTGGGTTCATAGCCCCACTCCCTCTCATCCTCATGAACCGGTGGTTGAATCTGAAGAGGAAGTCCATCACTCCCATGCCAATTGAAGTGATGAGGAACCCCCAAGGAGACGAAGGCAAGGAGGAAATATTAGTGGTGTCCGAATTGACATCCCCGAATTTGAAGGCCAACTTGATCCGGACTTAGTTCTCGATTGGTTGCACACCATTGAGAGGATCTTTGAATATGAGGACATCCCGGAAGATAAGAAGGTGAAGCTTGTAGCCCTTAAACTCAGAAAATATGCTTCAATCTGGTGGGCTAACCTTGGAGCGAAAAGAGCAAGAAACGGGAAAGGGAAAATCAGAGCTTGGGCCAAAATGAAAGAAAAACTCAAGGCCAAGTTTCTTCCCTCTCACTATGTGCAAGACAATTATCTCAAGCTCCATCGACTCAAGCAAGGATCCAAGAGGGTGGAAGAATACACTCGGGAGTTTGAACAACTCCTACTCAAATGCGATTTGAGAGAAGACGACTCACAAACCTTGGTAAGATACTTGACTGGTCTTGATGAGTCCATTGCTCATGTAATTGAGTTGCAACCTTACTCAACCCTAGATGACTTGAGTTCTCTAGCCTATAAGGTAGAGCAACAAAAGAAATCTAAGGAAAAGAGCATCTTTTCCAAGACTCCTTCCCGTCCTTTTTCTCAAGCATCACCTTACTTTCCCCCACAAATTCAAACCCCCTCACCCGCCAAAAGTGTCCCTCCCATCACCCCTCCACCTCCCACAAAAGTGCCCTCACGGCCAAAAGACCAGGTTCGTTGTTTCCGTTGTCAAGGTATGGGAGATTTTGCATCTGAGTGTCCTAACAAGAAGATTGTTTCCCTGGCTGAGTACCAAGCTTCTTTTGAGGAGCATGACCATGAAGAAGAGGAAAGTTTGGAGGAAAAAGAAGAAGAGGTTATCATGGGCCCCGATGAAGGTGAGTTGCTTGTCATTTGGCGAGCATTGAGCGGATTTGCTACTCAAGAAGGCTTGGAGCAAAGAGAGGCGATTTTCCACACAAGGTGCACTATTCAAGGGAAAGTTTGTACCCTCATCACCGATGGAGGTAGTTGTACAAATGTTGCATCCAAAACCATGGTGGACAAGCTCAAACTTGAGACTACCCCCCATCCTAAGCCTTATAGCATCCAATGGCTAAATCAAGGCAAAGGTATATTCATTTCTCATCAGTGCCTCATTTCTCTTTCTATTGGAGACCACTATAAGGATGAGATATTGTGTGACATTCTTCCTATGGATGCAAGCCATATATTGTTGGGTAGACCATGGATATTTGATCGCCATGTAATTCATCATGGGCGCCTCAACACCTACTCCTTTATTAAGGATGAGAAGAAAATCACCTTGACCCCTATTCCATCGTGCCAAAGCCCCAAGCCACAAAAGGACCTACAAGCCTTAACCCTCATTCATCCTTCCCAAACCCTTGCCCCCAAAGAAGATTTCCCACTTCCGCCTCTTCTCCTCACCAGGTGTGACCCGTTTTATCATCCTCCCCTCACCCTCTTCTATATCTCTCTAGAGGTGATGCCCTGTGACCTCCTTCCCCAAAAGCTCCCATATTGTAAGCGCGACCCCTTTCTTGATAGGCTTGCCAACCCTTTGAGTTTGAGGACAAACTCAAAACAACCCGGGGAGTATGATGCATATTTCCATATGCATCATTTTTATTCAAGACCAATTTCAAAGAAGAAAAGGGTCAAAGAAGATCATGCATGGAACTGTGCCTATTTGGTCTTCTTAAGTGAGTTCAAAGACTCGCGACACTATGGAGAGGTCAAAAAGAGGTTAAGCTTTGCTAGAAATTTGGTGCCGAATTCATCCCTGCGGGACCCGATTTTTGTGACCACTTTTGGACAAGCTCAAGTGGACCCACAACTTGAGGGCCCATGTGCTTTTGAAGCTTAAGATTTCATCTTTCAAACAAGCCCAATTTTATTTAATTAGGACATCATTTGATTGGGCAAAATATCACTCAAAGATACGTTGTGCTGATCCAGTCCAGTCTGAGATAGGTGCATTGTTTGGGCCATAACTTCCAAACCGCTTATCCAAATTGAGCAAATGAGCCCATTCTGGAAAATAGACTTCCAGGGCTTTCTAACAAGTCCAAGAACGCGTGATTTGGCCGAGTATTCTGGAAGTTATGCTCTGTTAAAGTTGAGGCAGTTGCAAGGATTAATGCTGGGAATATGAAGAGTCTTCGGTTACATATACTTGTGTGGCTGATATTGTGCACGTTTTAGATGCTTCTAGATTGATGTAACCAGCTGCAAAAATCCTAGAATATTCCTTGTAACCTCCCCCACCCCTTTTATGATGAGTCTTTTCATTTTTCTTAGACTTTTCATTAGCTAGTTTTAATTGTTAGGAGTTATTTGAGTCCTTTGATTGTCTTTTGCTGAGCCTATAAAAGGGGAGGGGCGTGTGAAGCTATTCATTCAGCATTGTAAGAAATTTCCAAAGCAATACAAGTACTTTGAGTGTGTTTCTCAAAAGTGCAACTAAATTCCTATTTCTATATCTTGAATTGTGGCAAATTCAAGTGGTGTTCTAGGTTCTTTTCCTTTTCCAATTGGAGTGATTCCTTGGTTAAGACAAGAGAATTAGCCCAAGGTCAAGTCATTGAGTGGCTCCGTGAATGATTATCTCAATTACAAGATCTTGTTCTATTCCTTGTTCTTTTTTTGTCACTATTCTTCAAACCATCTCAATCCTATCTTCCACCATATTCCTTTTTCTTGGGGGGAGGGGGGGATTCTTGTTTAGTTGAGTTGAGTTGATTTGGTTCACTTACCACCCACATCTACATCATAGGCCACACCTCCCAAATACTACTTGCTTATTCCTTAATTAGGCCGATTAAGGTGATGTTCAAATGAAGTCTTAAACTTGATTAAGTGGTGATATCTGTATCTTAATCATAGTTTAAGGGCCCTAAACTTGAGTTTGGTGGTGTTTCTGTATCCATTCTTCAAGTTTAGTCCTATCTCATTTGGTGTTTATACTCAAGGATTCAAAGAGAGTTAAAGTGAGTTTGCTAGCTTTACTTCACTCATTTGGAGTTAGTGAATCTTAACTTTACTTCTCTCCCACCTTTTCTCATTTACAAGCCACTCACATATCCATCCCCATGCTTACTCAAGGCTTAGACTACCTCTAATAGTCTAGCTTCCATCACAAACCTCAAACCATACTCAACCGTGCAAAAGTGAGAAACATGGTGTCACAACCCAGAAAAGTGGCACGGCCTACCCGTGCCTAAAGGCACGACCGTGCCACACCTATTCGTGTGGTTTTCACTTGGTTGCTTCATAATCTTGGTAGCTTGTAACTTGGTTCCATTCATCCGTTGTGATATACATCAAATTACATCAAACTCCCTTTTGATTTTCACTTAGAATCCCTTAATTCTAAGTTCCATTCCTCCCTCACATGTTTGTTGCCTTACAACCAACATCCTATGTGCCACTTTCTTTGGTTTTCTCATGATTGTATTCTCCCTTGGTTTGTAAGCTTTCACTCTTAATTTGAGGATTAGCCTAGACCCTCGGGACATACATCAGTTCTTGATTTATTGATACACCTTTTGTTTTTTTTTTTTTACTCATTCCCTTTTCCGAGGCACTTTGTTGTTGTAGATGGAAAAAACTCGAGATAAAGAAAGTTCTTAAGTTGTTCTTGATTTATATAGGCACACCTTTCAGTTTTTTGGTGCTCATTTTAGGGTATTTAATTTGTCTTTGTTGGTGTGATTGGAGCCCCAGTTGTAAATAGCTTAGTGAAGCATGCTTTGTACTTAAGTTTCATTTAAGCTAGTTTTAAGTTTACTTAGAGGTTTCCTAAGCATGAAGAAACCTATAATCCTTCTGAACCATTGAGGGAACATTTGTATAAGGACAATGAGGAACTTACTTTGTATACACATATTGAGCATTGAATGAAAAGTTGAGCATTGCACCTTAAATTGAAACTGAAATCCTTTGCTTGCGTATCTAAGCTTAGGCCGAGTTAGGTGGTGATTAAGTGAGTCTCAACTCTTGTTTAGGTGTTGTTTCTATACCCTAATCAAGGTTAAGGGCCCTAACTGATGTATTCAAGCTTCACTAAGGCAAGTATTTGCTAAAGTGAATCAAGAATGCACTTGGGTAGAAAACATGAAAAGAAGATCAAGAACCAAGATAGATCAAGTGGACTAGCAAGGGTGATGATAATCCACCTTGGTTTGCACACTTGGGCAAATCTTCTTCCTTCAACTAAGTTACAGAAGTTAATCACCTTCTTTGTTGAATTAAGAAGACCTAGAGACCCACTTGAGGTTGCCAAACACCCAAGATATAACACTAGGAATTTTGAAGAGAATTTGAGAGAGTTTACAAAACTCAAAGCTGAATGCAAGTTTTTCTATCCTCTTGGCAGCCCAAGGCCTCCCTTTTATAGTGGGGGAAACCTTTAACAAGCTGAAAAAAATGGATCCAACAAGCTCTTACACGTCCAAAAGCATGGGGGGACCAAAAAGCAAAAGACAAAAGCTGAAAAGTGCTTTTTACTTTATGTCAGCAACTTTTCAGTGCACATGGGTCAACTTTCAACAGCTATAACTCCTAGGTTTCTCATCCAAATTGGCTGAAATAGGTCTTGTTGGAAAGCTCTGGAAGTCAGATTTCACAGGGCTCAAGTTTCACGCCATTCGGAGTAGCCGTTTGGGAGATATCAGGCAAAAGGTGCAGCATGTGCAAACTGGGACAGTTTCTGCTGCTTCTAGAAAAAGGCTCCCATTGACTTATTT
>JAKOGI010004653.1:0-22575 GCA_029747015.1 Carnegiea gigantea
GTATGTATGTATATATATATATATATATATATATATATTTATGTATGTATGTATGTTGGGGTAAAAGATTTTGCGTATGAGTTTTCCATGACCTTGCATTTTGGAATGACCTTGAACCAATTATTGCAAACAATATGGCTCACTTTCCTGGGCTCGTAATTAATCCATGTATGTGGCTAAGTGATTCATGATTGCTATTTACTTATTTAGCCATTGATATGTGGTGATATTAATTTCAGAATAGATCAAGTAATGTATTCTGACCCATATGCATTATTTTGAAATGGGAACTATTTCCTTGTTATGAATACTCTTATATGTATGTGATCATTATAATAGTGGATATATTGTGACACTTTACCCCCTCTATGAATTTGCTCGCATGCATTAATTGATGAGCTTTTTGAAACGCAAAAAAGAGAGATACTACATTCTTCATTGTCAATGTCTTGTTTTAGTTAATGCCTGGTCCACAAGTTATGTTTTGAAGGGAAAAACAGGGTTAGCACATTTAAGCATGATGTCGATATTGCAAAGGGAAAGCACCATATATTCCTAATGGTTAATATTCTCACATCTTTTATGATCCTATGCACTCATACATGAAACTTGCACATATCATTTGAGAGATAATTATGACAGTGTCATTTTTGCATACAATTTATATACATCTCCTCCAACATATTACTCATAGTTTTAATAGTTTAGCTAATCAATATGCCAATGACATGTAAATTATGTTATAATACCTTTGGCATAAATTAAGAGGGCGATATAATGAGTTCTTAATGGTACGTGTCCCTTGCCCCTACACTTGACATCATATATCTAATTATCTTTATCAAGGGAGTGAGAGAAATTGATCTATATTGTATATTCCTAATATGCCGTTATCATGGCTACATGACTTTTAATTTTATGATCTTAGGCACCAATCATACGGCTTAACTTACATTGGATTTTCACATGAATTGGTTTATACTTTACCTCTTGAATTATACTTGTTTAATTATGAAATGGGCAGAGATGGTAGGCTTTTATTGGCTAATAGTTTTATATGCCTTTTGACCATACGCATGCATAATATATAAATTTTAATATTAGTATATATACTATCGATTTTGATGATAACATTTATTTTAATTTTTGAATTTGTTAACGTATAAAATCTAATGTTTGTTTTCTTGGGTAATATTCTTTGTGATAAAATATTTGCATGCTCCTATATATGATATGGGTCCATGACCAGGATTGATATTACATGCTTCGACTATATTTATGTGGGAATACATTTCAGTCTTCAATTTGCTATATTTTTACATAAGAACCTATGCCCATATTTGGTATGAACCTATGACCTCATAAGCCATGTATACATCCATATTTCTATTATGGCTTTGTGTTGGCAAAACTTCTAATATTTTATTACTTGACAAAAAGTTATTTCATCTCTCTTGCATACGATATATATATATATATATATATATATATATATCTATATATATATATATAGAGATATGTATATATATGTTATATATACATATATATATATATATATATATATATAATATATATATATATATATATATATATATATATATGATAAATATATATATATATATACTATTATACATATAGATATATAATATATATATATATATATATATATATACATATATATATATATATATATATATATATATATATTATATATATATATATATATATATATATATATATATGTATATATATGCTTTCGCTGTTTTTGTAATGAAAAATAGCTTGATAAATATGGTACAATACCTGCACATTATACTGTATATGGCTGTAAATTTTTTAAAAAAAATTTATCATATCAAGGTGGTAGTCATTAGTATGATTTGGCATGAATACTGTTATATGCTCAACTTGTATATCTCACACCATATAAATTTCCTTTGATTAATGATTTTTAAAAGGGAGATATTTTCTTGATGATTTAATTCATGCCCCATATATAGTAGCCTTAGGAGTAGAGGTAATTTATTCTAAATTGTCAATTTTTTTTCATACACTTGTATCTCTTATAACCCTTAGCATGTCATTTTTAGGATATCCAAGTGTTGTGAATTCCCGGAAGTATATGGTTTATCGTTGTAACACTTACGGGTGTCGATCCTCAGGGATGAGATTATGGAATCAGATTGCTGAAATTTTAGACTTAACTAATGTTGATGGCTAAAATTAATGAAATTCTAAATCAAACTATTCTACTAACTAAACTGCAGGATTAAGATTAAAATGAAGCTTACACCAATTCATTCCCAATAGCCTACAATTTTGGGTAAATTAAATAAAACTGACATGGATTAACTGAGTAACAATCTGTCTAATCATGAAAACCACGCAGTGAACAAGTCAAATAGATTAGCGAAATGGAATATAATCTGGAAGTTCTTGAATAGGCTAAGCCCAAGGAGAAAGAATAGCATAGAAGAACGGATCTGCCTCGCACAAACATACCCCAGAACAACTCGGACTTCAACTTTGGCAAAATTCATACTCCTAAAATTAAGAAACCAAATCACCAACAGAGGAAGCAAAACTCAAGATATGAAAACAACAGAGCAATATGAGTAAATGCAGGACTGAATTCGAACACAATTGCTTGAAATTTCATCACCGAAACTAAAATTCACACTTGAATTACTGAATTGAACTCAATTACACAAAACTTAATAGCCTAGAATGAGATTTGAAATTGAAACAGAATGAAGAGCAAAATGCCATTTTGTAAACTAGACTATTGCTACCCCTAATCTACTCCATTCTCACTGCTCTGCTTCAGGTCACCATTAAAGACCCCGGAGAACGCCAAAATTGTCGACCCCTCTCCTTCTTCACTTGCCTTCATTAACCTTCCCAATAATTCTTTTTGAAACCGCCCAAATAATGATGATGTTAATTATAGACCTTAAGAGAGAGAGAGAGAGAGAGAGAGAGAGAGAGAGAGAAATAGCCATGACGTGGAAGAAGAAGATGAAGAGGCTCTGTTCTGGCTCTGTTCGTGGCCCTGATTCTTAGATTTTTGGGCTAGAATTGACAAAAGGAGGAAAAAGAGATAGGGGATGGGTAACGCGTGAAATAATGATGCAATGATCGGGGAAGATGAAAGAGAAAAGGCCCTGCAGTTATGGTGGAGGAAGAAGATAAAGCATTGAGAGGGGGCTGCTCTGTTCTCTCAGTTTTCTGGGTTTCGTGGGGTGGACTGCTGGGGACGATGAAGAAGAAGAAAAGGAAGGGGGGTTTGGCTCAAGTGCCTAGCACGTGCCTGATAAGTGAAACAACATGCTGCAGCTGGAGGTCCAAACTGGGCCGGCCCAATGAAGGAAAAAGAAGAAAGAAAAAGAGAAGGAAGTGAGAGCTGGGCCAGGAGAGAGAAAGGGGAAGGAAGGTGTGGGCCTTGCTTGCGCCGTGAAAACGAGCCCATTGGGTTTCTTTCTTCTGTTGTTTTTATTTCTTGATCCACAATACTTCTTCTAAATCGTTTGACACCAAAGTTATTCAGATTTCATTACTTCTACAAAATAAATAAACACATATTAAAATCTCAATTTAATCATTTATTTTAGAGCAAATATTAGACAATAGAAGGTATAAAAATGTAATAATTTTTGGTTGAACAAATACCCCCACATCTAAGTTTTGCTCATCCTCGAGTAAAACAAAACTAAAAATCCTAAAAAAGAAAATAAAATCCTACCTCACTTTCGTAGGAATCACGGTTGTATTTAGCGTTTGCAACAAGCCCTTTAAACCCCTAGGTTACCCTTAGTAGACAAGAAAGATCTCGTGAGGGTTTGCAGAAGATATACCCCTAAAATCTTTAAAAGAAAACACGAACGGAAACTCGAAAATCTTTTTTTTTTGATTTTTTTCAGAAAATAATATGTACAAAACTGGAAAAAGGTATATACACATTCTAATAAACTAAATCAGCCATTTAACAAAGATATTGACCTGCATAAACAAAATATACTTATCAAGGCTCTCTACCTCATAGATGATATCAAAGCACTAACTTTTCACCTCACTGTACGTCAAGAATTTGAATCCATCCCAATATTCGTGTGCAAGTGCATCATCGTCCGAGAGCCTAGGTCTACTAGAATCAAACTCAATCCCACTTGGTTGACACAAACTACGTTATTGACTTATTTAACATAGGAAGCAAGCCTTCCCAGTTGACTTGATTAGTAGCACTCAGCTAAAACTCTGAATAGGGATTTAGTGGGCATGGTTAATACGTAATTAATCAATTTGTAATTTCCCAATTAATTGGATGATCAATGTGAGTGTTACTTTGGTCAGCAGCTCTCACTCGGTCATATAAACTACAAAGATGATGACAAATAGCCGACCACCGCCGTGAAAGACAGCGCCCGAAATGCTCAGCTCACAACGATTTTCTGAAGGCGATGATTCGGTTTTTTTACTTCTTTTTTTTTTAATAATTATAATTTGGGACTCAAGGAGGTCGAATTCACGGTTTGGTGGGCCACAGCGGCCTCACCATCGCTACTGCCTCCCCAGCCACTGGAGCGGAGGTTGCCTTCTAGATTTTGATCACGTAGTATTAGGATTGAGGCGACTCAGTATATTTGTCTTTAGGGTCAAAGGGTCAAGGTTGGGATAGGGTTTAATTAGTCGAGGATCTTGGTTCTAGGGTTCATAGCATATACAATGGCATAGAAAACTTCCACAAGTTTAATAAGGTATTAACAGAATATAATCGTGCTTTGCACAAATTAGCATAATTAATTGACGACTAAAAAACCAATATTTAGTCCAGTCAGTGAAGGGGAACGAATATAAACAACCAAGCTATCATAAATTTGAATTAGCATAATTAGCAAAAATTGAATGAACTAATCAAGTCTGCTAATCTGAATTAATCGGGGTCAAAAGAAAGCAACAATGACTCTAATACCGCTATTGGTAGATTAAGGACATATCTTAGCGATGCGGAAACGAAGGACCTCGTTGCTCGGGAATCGTATACGAATCAATATGCATAATCAATCGATGGCTACTAGAGTCACAGTTTAGTCCGCAACCCCAAACCTAAATCGCAATGGATGGCTAGATTAGTGTGAGGGAGAGAGCACAAAGTAGATTTTCTCTAGAGGCTTGTGCTGCTATCTCATCCTCTGATTTGATCCCTCTAATATCGTAGCACTGAGTAAAACTGTCAATAAGGATTTATTGGGCATGATTAATGCGTAATTAATCAATTTATAACTCCCAAATTAATGATTAATATGACTGTTACTTTGGTCATCAATGCATTTTGTGGCAATTTTGCCTAATTGCCACGATAGACCAAATCTTTTGTGGCAATATCAGATATGTTACAATTATTTTACTACTTTTAAATTTGCTACAAATAAATTGCTACTAAAAATCAATTTTCTTGTAGTGATATAGTAAGTAATCTTCATCAAGGATAATACGCTTTCATATTTGATCTATTGAAGAAAGGAAAATCATTTCACAAGGAGGACGATTGAAAAGCTCGATCTAGTATGCTTGATTCAGTAGTCCTTATTCCAATTTGAACTTCACAACCCACAACAAGGAAA
Organism: Carnegiea gigantea; assembly: GCA_029747015.1. Classification (NCBI taxonomy): domain Eukaryota; kingdom Viridiplantae; phylum Streptophyta; class Magnoliopsida; order Caryophyllales; family Cactaceae; genus Carnegiea; species Carnegiea gigantea. Next base: position 5,622 of record JAKOGI010004653.1, read on the forward strand.
ATATCAAAATTGTAAGGGTAACGAAGATGGTATAATATTTAAAAGTATAACTCTATTCTCTTTTGAAAATGCCAGATGACCAATTCCCTATCCAAAAGCTAGAAGGAGTTTTGTTTTCAACAATCTAGAAAGCTATGTGAAAGCAGAAGCATAACAACTCTTGCAGGGACCAAGTTTGGAAATATTCTTTGTTATGCCTGTAAGCCGCTCGGTGAATTAGATATGCTGCATAGTTTTTCCTTCGTTTTGGTCAGGATTTAAATAATATTCATTATTCATCACATCCTGGTCAATCTGACCAAGTCATTAAAAAAAAAAAAAAAATCTCAGTCATTGTTCGAAAGAGACCAACATTATGAAATTAATAACATGAAAAAACAATGTAATTTATACTCACCGATGCCTCGCGTATACTTATTACTGTTTATTTTAATTCATCGAACTAATACCATGTACTGCTTGACATACCCAACCCTAGACTTACGCCTTTGGCTGGCTGTTGTACAATTAAGCAGTCCCATTCAGTGGCTTCTACACTGGGGTTTCATAGAGGTAACTCTATATTAATTAGACACCTGGGGTTTTTTGCTTTAACAACCTCTAGCTTTTCAATATTTTTTTTTTTTTTAACATTGTCATTTTTTCACCACTTTTGACCTATCATAATGATTTAAAGTAAGACTCAGGCCCTGTTCGGCAAAATTAGCGGTTCAAGTAGCGGATAGCGGTTCAGGTTGCGGATAGTTGTTCAGGCACCAGATGGCGTTTCTAATTTAGCTGTTAGCGAATAGCTATTTAGATGAGCAGTTGAAATAAATGTGTTCGGTAAATTTAGCTGTTGGGTTAGCTGATTCATGTAAATTGACATAAAAGGATATAGATAATTTCCAAATATAAAATTTCATAAGGATATTTTTTGGCAAAAAAATATGAAACGCTACTTTTAAATGTCAAACGTTAATACTATTAGCTTTTCAGAAACGCTGCTTAAAATGCTAAACGCAGCTTGAAACGCTAGTCAAAATACTATGTTACCGAACACAAAAAATTACTTGATGAGTGTATTGACTTAGTGAAAACGCTAAATGCTACTCAAAACACTGTTGTCGAACGCGCCCCTAGTCTCAATTATAGGATGATGTGGCAAGATAGCATGTAAAAGGGGACTTCTTTCGCCAGGGGTAGAGCTAGAAAATATTTATTTGGCGCTCGACTCTTATATTGTTATGTATTGTTTGTTATGTCTATTTTAATTCCATTAGAAAAAATTATTTGGTTTACGTTAGTTTATAGTATGCTTTTTATCGCTTTTTAGCTAGTGTATGCAAGATGCTGTAGTTTAGCTATGCTTGAATCTAAGACATTTTCCTTCTCCATTCAAACAGATTGACATAAGCAAAGTTGTAGTAGTTTTCCATCTCCATTCAAACTAATTGACCTAACCAAAATTGTACCATATCAAAATCAATTCATATAAATCACATCAAACAAATCTCAACTTATATGCACATATGTATCTATACGAGTCCATGAGAAACACAAGTTGAATGAATATGAATGCAAGTATATATAAATCTCAAAAAAAAAAAAAAAATTTCTTTTTGAGATGAAGTATAAACCTCTAAGTTACCCTTAAGAATTCTACAAATTGATTTTGCTAAAGAAAAAAAAACCATTTAACACAATTGAAATCCTTTATTTTTTATAACATGGTAATGAATACAAACAAACAATTAAGTTTGAACCGAAATTAAGAATTAGAAATCAAACATCAAATAGAAAAAACAAATGCCGAGCACCACTTATTAGAAAAACCAAGAAGGATAAGCTTTAAAAAAAGAACAAAAATAAACCATCAAAATTTAACTTGATGTGAAGCAACTCCTGAACTTGGGCATACTCTCACTAGTGAGGGTCATCAATTAAGTCGGCCCAATATTGACCCTAATTCAAAGACTAGGTTTTCCTAGGTTAATATTGAGTTGGGACCCTCGAGAAGGTCTAAGTAGGGTTAGAAAAGGTGGTTGAACCAACAGTAGTCCTAAATAAGGAGTTAACCACTTAATCCTTCCAAAATCACTTCATTAGCTCATTTTTAATTTCTTAGCAGAATGCTTTGCTTTATTTTTAGCTCAATTTTTACTAGGAAAATAAGCTCCAATTTCCACAAATTATATATGGATGGAACATCCCGGATGTCTATTTTTCAATGAGCCTTGAATTGCCCCCAAATTCCAAGAATTTAGAAAATTATGGGCAAAACACCGAGCAAGGGTTGGTCCAGGACTAGAAAGTGCACGGTTCTAATTATGGATTTAATTGAGGAGGTTAAGGCTATAATTTTAGAGATTAATCAATATGGAATGATTCTTCACATACAAGGGAAGAGTCGACAAGTGGTAGCACGTCATTTAGAGGCGTGGAGCCTACTCATAGCTCTCTAGAAGATGGAGGATGAATCTTAGAAAATACAACTCATAGTAATTGTAATTATCTTAGCATCTTGATTTATTTTCCTATGATGTTTTGCAAGCCTCATATTGGAACACTTGCCCCACTAATGTATAGCTAATTCTCCGTCCCATTTAGATCTGAGAAATGGGTTAGGTCGGGCCAACCCATTTAATAAACAAATCAATTTCGTGTCAAACTTAAAAATAGTTTAAATTTGCTCAAAACTGAAAAATAAAAAGTTTTCAAACTAAACGGTCAAATCGTGTTGACTTTGGAGTGAAATCGAAATCGGTTCGGGTCGGGTTGGGTTCGTGTTCCTCTCAGTAACTTCGGGTTGAGTTCGCGTCGTGTTATCGTGTTGGGTCAGACTTTCTCAACTCTACTCCTGTTGGGTATTTAGGGACCCAATTACCTCTATGAAAAATCAAATTTAATGAATGATATGAGAGCTCGAAGCTTGGTTTTCCTGAAAATCTCAAAATCTTTATCTCTCTTATGAAGGTGGTGATTTGAGTCTTCCCTTTAATCTAATCCTTAGTGCTAAGACTTTAGAGGGTTAGATAGTGGGTTGATTTAATCTAGGTAGTGGTTTAACCTTTATCCTAGGTATATCCTCTTGGATTTATCTCTTGGTCACACATTTCAAGTATTAATTCATCTCAATTGGAGGTTTTCTTCTATTTGGGGTTCTCTCTCTTAGTTTATCTTTGGAGAGATTGGTCTTCAGTATCCATTGGGTTCATCTTCATGCATTTCAATCCTTTATTTAGAAAAATAGGATTCACCATGCATCATTTGATATCAAGGCAACTCCATCCTGCATCAATGGGTATCAGAGCACAATGATCCCATCTCATGGTAAGCATCCAGTTCAGCCATCCTTGTGTCGGAATTACTTAAAGTTTTTCCCTTTCGATACAATTTTATCATCAGTTCTTCCTCTTTAAATATCTTATCTAGTCCATAAAGAACTCTAATTATACCCCAAATACAAATCCAAACCTAAACACATCTCTAAAACTCCACAACAAGATCAAAAATACGAAATCAGAAATTGGCACTGCCACCTCGTGCCACTTGGTGCGCTCGTGCTAAAATCCTGCACTTGAAAAATTTCTCCCAGAGATTTGGGACGGCCACCCTGTGCTACCTTGCACGACCGTGCCCCTTTCCTACACTCTTAAATCTTGTTCTAGAGATCTGGCACAACCCCCCATCCCACATGATACGACCATGCCCCCTCCCTTTTCACGGTTTCCCTGCTCGTACTCCTTCAGCACGTCTATGCCTCCCCTGTTTTCTCCTTCTTTTTTCTTCTTTCATTTTTCTATCAACCATGACTACTGAGGGTAATCCTTCTCAGTCCTCAAACCTGCCCCTTGAGCAAGCCCATGAGATTGGTAGGGCTCTTGTAGAGCTTCAGGAGCAAATGAGGAAGGTAATTCAAAAGCTTGCACAAGTAAGGGAATCCACTTTACAAAACCCTTACCGATGAGGCTATAATGCTCGCCCTATTGACATTGATGATGAGGAAGGAAGACTAAGAAGGCTAAGGCATCAAAGGATGATCTTCAGGATCTCAAAGTTGAGGCTCCGAAATTTGATAGCAATCTTAACCCGGAAAACTATATTGATTGGGTTCAAGCCTTTGAAAGGATGTTTGAACTCAAAGATTACAATGATGAGAAGGCTTTCAAGTTATCCATAAGTAAGATGAAAAGGTATGCTTCATTGTGGTATGAACATTTGAAAAAGAGTAGGGCTAGAGAAGCCAAATCCAAAATCAAGACTTGGTCCAAGCTCAAGAAGCATATGAACAAGATATTTCTACCTCCTTCTTACAAATAAGAACTCTATATCAAGATCACTTCTCTCAATCAATAGAATCTAAAGGTAGAAGAGTACATTAGAGAGTTTGAATAACTTTAAATAATAGTTGGCTTGGATGCAGAACTCGAACTCAACATGGCTAGGTTCATTAAGGGGTTACCTCCTAGCATTGCTAGCAAGGTGGAATTACAACCTTACTTATCCTTTGATGATGTGTGTCACCTAGCTATCAAGGTTGAGAAACAACTTAAGGGTCAAAAACCTTTCAAACCACTTCCTCTATTCGTCACTCGAGTACCTCCAAGGGTTACTCCTCCCCCAACAAAGCTATCACTGCCCCTACACCCGTCAAAACTCTTGACAAGGGTAAAGGGATTGCTAGTGAACCTTCAAAGAGATTAGAGGATAAAAAGTGTTTCAAATGTCTTGGTTATGGACACTTCCAAATGGATTGTCCTAATCGAAGGACCTTCACCATTAGATAAGTAGAAGAAATTCAAGTTATTAAAGAAGCTACTAGTAAAGAGGAAGTAGAGGATGTTCAAACTTTGATTACTCCAGATGCAGGAGAACTCCTGGTGATTTGGAGAGCACTCCATGTCCAGGGGGCTCCTTATAAGCCAAGCCAGAGGGAGCGAATTTTCCATACATGATGTGCTGTCGGAGGCAAAGTGTGTGACCTCATCATTGATGGAGGAAGTTGCACCAGTATTGCTTCCACAACACTCATTGACAAACTTCAATTACCCACCAAGGTGCATCCTAGCCTTATTCTCTCCAATGGCTCAAACAGGAAAGTAAGGTAACTGTTTCTAAACAAGCATTTATTGCATTTTCGGTTGGTCCATAGTGTGGTGAAGTACTACGTGATGTTCTTCCCATGGACGCATGTCATTTTTTGCTTGGTAGACCATGGTTGTTTGACAATCGTGTGATTCATGATGGACATACTAATACTTATGCATTCAAGTACATGGGTCGTAATCTTACTTTGACACCGTTACCTTCACATAAACTTCTCAAATCTAAGCCGCAGAAAGGAAGTAAGAAAAGCCTATTTATGAGTGAAACCCGAGTGGAGAGAGCCATTAGTAAGAGCAAACCTTTATTTTCCTTACTTATGGTAGAATCAAACACAAGCAAAGGAGTGAAACCCATGCATCCTTTAGCTCAGTCACTCTTAAAAGAGTTTGAGGATGTATTTCCCAATGATCTACCCCTAGTGCCATTCAGAGGAATTTAGCACCAAATTGATGTCTTACTAGGTGCTCCTTTTCCAAACAAGCTGACCTATAGGTGCAATTCTCATGAGTCAAAAGAACTTCAATGACAAGTCCAAGAGTTGCTTCATCGTGGGTATATTAGGGAAAGCTTGAGTCCATGCTCGGTTCCCGCCCTTTTGGTACCTAAGAAGGATGACACTTGACATATGTGTGTTGATTCTAGGGCTATAAACGACATCACCATCAAGTATTTATTCCCAATTCCTTGACTGGATGATATGCTTAATGAGTTGTATGGGTCCAAGGTTTTTTTTCCAAAATTGACCTCTAGAGTGGCTATCACCAAATTAGAATGAAAGAAGGAGATGAGTAGAAAACCACCTTTAAGACCCAATATAGCTTATATGAGTAGCTTGTAATCCCATTTGGTCTATCTAATGCTCCTAGCTCTTTTATGAGGCTCATGAATGAGGTCTTGAAAATATTCATTGCGAATTTTGTTGTGGTGTATTTTGAGGATATTTTGGTGTATAGTTGTGATGAAACGTTGCACGTAGACCATCTTTCTCAAGTATTCCAAGTATTGTAACAACAAAAGTTACATGCCAAACTTGAGAAGTGTGAGCTATTCACTTCTCAAGTTGTCTTTTTTAGCTATGTTGTGTCCGGTGAGGGAATTCAAATTGATAAATCTAAAGTTGAGGCTATCCAAAGTTGGCCTACTCCCACCTCCATTCATGAAGCTTCCATGTCTTGGCCTCTTTCTGCTACTGGTTCATCAAAGACTTTATCTCTATTATGACTCCCTTGGCCGAATGCATGAAAAAAGGAAGTTTTGAGTGGACAAAGGTCGCCTAAAGGGCCTTTGAAAGCATCAAGGATAGGCTTTGTTTGGCTCCTATCTTAGATCTTCTCAACTTTGATCTTTTATTTAAAGTTGAGTGTGATGCTAGTGGCATTAGGATTGGTGCAGTTCTCACTCAAGCTAAGCACCCTTTAGCTTTCTTTGTGAGAATTCGAATGGTTTAAGGCTCAGCTACTCCACCTATGATAAGGAATTCTATGCCATTGTCAGGACTTTGGAAAATTGAAGTCATCACCTCAAGCCCAAGCCCTTTGTGCTCCATTCGGAACACAAGGCATTGTCCAATATCAATGGTCAACACAAGTTGAACTTAAGACATGCCAAGTGGGTTGAGTTCCTTCAATCTTTCACCTTTTCTTGTAAGCATAAGAGTAGGAAAGACAATGTCATGGCCGATGCCTTATCAAGGAGATATGCTCTCCTTTCGGTCCTTAAAGACAAGGTTCTTGGATTTCATTCCATCAAGGCTTTATACCATGAAGATAAAGACTTCAAGGAAGTGGCGGAGAATCTTTCTAACTTTGGCTCCTTCAAAAGAAATAAGCTTTGCATCCCTAAAAGTCCTCTAAGGAACTTAATTGTCAAGAAGGTTCATAGATGGGCCTTTACCGGTCAATTTGGCATTAACAAGACCATTGACATACTCAAAGATCATTTTTATTGGCCCAAGAATGATGGGGATGTTCATGAGATGATGTCAAGATGCAATATTTGTCATGTGGCTAAGAGTCATTTCCATCAAGGTCTCTACACTCCTCCTCCGGTCCCCTCAAGGCCGTGGAAGGATATTAGCATGGACTTCCTTGTGGTCCTTCCAAGAACCCCTCGAGCAAAAGATGCTATCATGGTAGTGGTGGACCGATTCTCCAAGTTGGCTCACTTCATTGCATGCCATAAGAGTGATGATGCTACTTATATTACGGACCTCTTCTTTCAAGAAATTGTGAGGGTCCATGGTATTTAAAGAACCGTCGCGTCAGATAGGAATGCCAATTTTTATCTCACTTTTGGAGATCCCTATGGAGGCTTGTGGGGACTAAGTTGCTCATAGCACAACTTGCCATCCTAAAATCAATGGGCAAACAGAGGTGATAAATAGAACTCTCACAACATGGCTAAGAGGTATGATGAGTAAGAGTTTGAGGGATTGGGATGTCAAGCTTGTTCATGCCGGATTCGCTTACAATCGAACTCCGTCATATGCTCCTAGTCACTCTCCCTTTGAAGTGTGCTATAGTCTTAACCCCCTTACTCCCATTGACCTTATACCTATTCCTCAAGAATCAAGAGTGAGTTTTGAGGCCGAAGCAAGAGCTAAAGAAATGAAGAAGCTACATGAGCAAGTGAGAGCACAAGTTGAAAAGGTGAATGAGCAATACAAGCAAAAGACCAACAAGAATCGCCCACACCTTGAGTTCAAATAGGGTGATATTGTATGGTTACATTTGAGGAACGAAAGATTCCCCTTAAAAAGGAAGAATAAGCTCACGGCTAGAGGAGATGGTCCATACAAGGTGGCACAAAAGGTGGGAGAGAATGCATACAAGATTGAACATCCAGGAGATATGCAAATATTCACCACCTTTAATGTTGGGGATATCAGTCCTTACCTTGAAGATTATGAGGAACATGATAAATATTTGAGGACAAATCCTCTTCAAAGGAGAGGGGTTGATGGAGAGTAACTCCCGAGCTTAGGCTTACTCTCACTAGTTAGGTTCATCAACCAAGTCGGCCCAATATTGACCCTAGGTCAAAGAGTAGGACCCTTAGGTCAATATTAACTTGGGACCCTTAAAAAGGTCCAAGTAGAGTTAGAAAAGGTGGTTGGGCCAGTAATGGCCCTAAATAAGGAGTCAACCACTTAAACCTCCCAAAACCACCTTATTAGCTCATTTTTAGTTTATGCACAGAATACTTTGCTTTATATCTAACTTCATTTTTACCATGCAATGAGCTCTAATTTTTACAAATTATGCATGGATGGAAAGCCCCGGATGTCTATTTTTCAACAAATCTTAAATCGTCCCCAAATTCCAAGAATTGAGAAAATCATGGGCTAAATACTGAGCAAGGGTCGGTCCAAGACTGGAAAGTGCATAGTTCTGATTATGGGCTTAATTGAGGAGGTTAAGGCTGTAATTTTGGAAATTAATCAACATGGAATGATTCGGGAGAGTTGACAAGTGGCGGCATCTCATTTGAAGAAATGGAGGCTACTGATGGCTCTCTAGAAGATGAAGGATGAATCATGGGAAATATAGCTCATAGTGATTGTAATTATCTTTAGCATCTTGATTTATTTTCCTAGGATATTTTGTAAGCCTCGTATTGGATCACTTGTCCCACTAATGTACAACTAATTTTCCCTCCCATTGGGTATATATGGACCCAATTACCTCCATAAAAAATCAGATTGAATAAATCATATGAGACTTGAAGCTTGGTTTTCCTCAAAATGTCAAAATGTTTATATCTCCTAGGAGGGTGGTGATTTGAATCTTTTCTTTAATCTAATTCTTGGTGCTAAGGCTTTGGAATGTTAGAGGGTGGGATGAATTATCTTCTTGCTACTTATTTCAAGTGTTGAATGTTTGTTATTAGAAGCCTTCTCTAATTATTTGGGAACGCTTTTTCTCGCTCCTTCGGTTCATCGTTGGGGTGATTAATCATCTACCTCCATTGGGCTCACCTACAAGCATTTCATGCCTTTATTTGGCCAAATGAAATTCACCATACATCATAACCTCCCGCCTCTCCCCCCTTTTAAAAAAAAAAAGGAATCAAATAGAAAAAGAAACGCCAAAAGTGAACTAACTCATAAATTAATTGAGGAAAAAGCTCATAAAAAATTGATGAAATCAAATCCTAGGCCCAACTTGGCGGTAATCATCCACAAACGCAGGACAAGAAAGAATATCAGGCAAGAGTGCATGGAACACGACCGCATGAGCTACTTTGCAATATTGGTTCTACGGTCAAGTGCAATATACACAAAGGTTTTCTGGGCATAGGAGGGGCCATGGCCTCCACATGCCCCCCGGCTTCGCCCCTGTCTTTTGTGTTAGTTACCTCTTCAATGAGTGCCTAGTGTGTCTGTAGTATGAAGAATGCTTAAATATATAAAACCAAAAATCCAAAACGAAATCTCATTCAACTATTTCTACTTGGATCTCTTTCTTTCTTCTCCCATTCCTTTTTAATCATTAACCTGCTCCGCCATAGCCAGTAAAAGGTAAGCTTCGATTTTTTTTGGGAGGGGGGGTAAGGTGTGAATATTTTATTTTTGCCTTGGGGTCCTGTTCCTTCTACACAACCTTATCTCTTACCACCTGTTAATTGTGGTGGTAGCAAGGTCACAAATTTTATTCTTTTTTTTTTTTTGGCTTTTGAAGTAGGAAACCATGGCCAGTTCATCAAACTTTGGGTTGCCAGCATCAAAAGCGAAAGCTTCTTGCACAAAATATAGACAACCAACTGAATTCCAAAGTTTGATCTTCAACGTCAGTCTCACCCTCTTCATACTCATCCTACGATCACAGTCAAATTAACCTAATTGTTCAAATGTCCCTACAGTCGCAGCAATCAAACCTCCAATAACTTGGATATATATTCAAAGTTCTTTCCTTGAAGATCTCCAAATGCAGCTAGATTTCATTCCCTTCTAAGTTTTCCAAATGATAGAGGGAGAGAGAATATGAGATGAGGTTTTTACTGAGAGGGATGTTTAGTGAAAGAGTGGGAAAAAGAGGGGTTTCATCCATCATTTCATCGCGTCCAAAGAGAGAAAAAAATCGTCTACCTAGACAGGGTCATTAAATGAGAGCAAACTAGTCACTCCACATGATTTTTGTAAACTCAGGCAAGAATATCATTTTAATTATACACTATTGCTGTCTTCAGGGTTGTAATTAAGTTGAAAATCACAAGATTGAAAAAGTTAATGCTGAAAACTAGTGCTAAAAACCTAGATACATGTCATCCCTTTTGTTAGATCAAACCCAACAAGCATCTTACCTGAGATCGTAATATTTTGTTTGTTTTAATTTTCTAGTTACTAAGTGGTGACATTCGTTAAACTTCCTATTTTAGGAAAGACCTAATGAGCTGACCGACTGGGGGAAAGGTGAACAAACTCTCACGGCCCGCGGTCCAACCCATACCCCCTTTAATTTTCCCATAAATTAGCAAACGTCCCCAACAACCCCCTGCCTTTCAAAACCTGATTCAAACTTGGACGGAGAGGGAAAGAGCAATGGTGCCAATACTAGCATATTGGCTTGTATATAATTGGGAGTGAATATATATTTTTGCAAACCTAGGCAGTCAGTTTAGTTCAGATATATGGGGAACACTTGGCTCGCACTCAAAGAACAACGACCACTCTCCCAGTAGGAAAGAGCTGTATTTACTGACTCATTCAAAGCTTTCTTATGCCTAATATTGTACGGATTCGGTGATCAATTAGGAATATGCCTTGTCGCACAACAACTACACAATAAATAACCTTATCTAGCATATTTGTATGAGGGACATTCCCGTCGCACTACCTAGATATTGTTTAAACCGTGCATCTAGCCTTTTGCTACGGTAACTCACTCTGAAAGCATTGAAAATATCTGAAGTTCCAAATAGAAACTCTTTATTTATTTCATTAGAGCAACATACGCAAAAGAAGTAATCAATTATGTTATAAAATTTAAGCCTAAGAGGAAACCATTTGATTATTGGACAAATAAAATGAAACCCGCATAAATCTCGAAAGCAAAGTATAGATGTATCTAGCACTCCAACGCTTCATTAGGTGCTCATCCAGAATCGAGATTGAAGATACTTGATCACTTTTTCATCGAGTTGGAATGCCTTGCTGAGAACATCAACCGAGATCGGTGGTTGGGCTCCAAACACTGCATTGGCAATGGTGGTTGTACCAGGATTTTGACTACTCAATCCAGCAATGGCCACAGCCGGGATTTTTCCAACATTGAATTGGAAGTGGATTAGACCCTGAGGGAACACAAAGACATCTCCCTTGTTAAGCACCTTAGCAAAGAACTTGTTTCCACCAGCTGGTAGGTTGGAGGTCACAAAACCGACATAGAGGGTTCCCTCAATGACTGTTAGGATCTCTGTGGCACGGGGATGTATGTGAGGAGGATTGAGGCCATATGGTGCATAATCAATCCTAGCAAGGGATATTCCGAGGGTGTTCAACCCGGGCAATTGTGTTGCACTCACTAATGAGACATTAAAGCCTAAATTGTTGTGGGTGTTTCCTGGCTTGTCTAGGCCTCCACTGAAGAAATCTTCGGGTTTGACATCCATTGGATTCTTACAGAACAAGCCGTTCACAAACACTGCAAGAGGCAAGCAACATTCAAGTAAGTTATCGAAGAAAGCCTTTGTGCACCACTATTATGCCCCCAAAAAACATATATATAGTAAATAGATAGAGCATTACATGCATTGTTAGGATCATTCGCCCCAACACAGAAATCTTGCAGCTGGGTGGGATCTGTAGCATAGGCCACATAGGAAGCAAAGGCCAAAAGACCAACGACAACAAGAATGTTACGGGCTGACATCCTTCAATACTTGACAAAGATGTGCTGTATGTACTTTGCTTAGATTTCTGAAGGATTAGCTTTCGATGCTCTTTGGCTTCTGTGGAAGCCTTTTTATAGTTGGAGATGCTAAAGCTATTGAACTCAAGACTTGGTCATGGGTTACCTATTGTTACCATTTTTTAATTAAAAATATAATTATTAGTGAGAATGTAATACCTGGTCTTATCAACTCTATTTAATTTTATTTTATTTACTAGCAAGCTACGTAAGGTGGTTGATTGGGAGATAGTGACTAATATAAGAATTATTTTGACCCCACTATTTTCCACATCGCTGAACCTTTCATGTCATCTCGTTAAATTAGCTCATTCCTGACATATTGCTTCTTGCCTTGATCATGACATCTTGCTTCTTCAACTCCCGTGGCCAAAATGCTATTGGAATGAGATTAAGGCGGTGCTTCATCTAAGGCAAGGGCAAGGTTTTTCCATGCAAGAAGCAACTTACGCTTTGCTTTGAGAAAAAATCCCGGTTCCCAATGGAGATGGGGACAAGGATGGGGATGATATTCAATCCCTGAGCAGGGGACGGGGCGAAATTTTACCCTATCCCCTTCTCGGAGAAAAATCTTCATCCCCATCCCCGATTCCTTGTCCCCAATTGGGAAAAAAAACCTCATCCTCAACTCCGTTTACAATTGAAATTACGTATAAATCATTCATTTATTAATATAAGACTAAGGTTAAATAGGTAAATTTACTTGGAAAAAATTCATAGCTATATAATCGTTGTTTTCCTTCTCAGACTTAGGTTGGGATGTGTTTGATTTCTTAGATTTTGGTTGGGCTATGTAATTTATGCATTGGTATTAGACATGTGTTGCATGGACTAGTTAAACTTTAATTTGGCTCGAATTGTAAACTTTGATGAAGTTTGTTAGCTTGTTTGACTCATGCTACATAGAGTCCACAAGAGCTTCGTATAATTACTCGAACTAGGTCTGCTGGTAGGGGCGAGCTGGTCTGGATACTCTGTTAAATTTTTAAGAACCAGAACCGGACCTGCTTGGGACCGGATCCTAGAACTTGGACCCAGTTGAGACCGGGTCAGATTCCGAGTACCCGGTTTCTAAGTGATACTTTTTATTTTTCTATCATTTTCTCCAAAGAAAATAGGGAGATGGAGGGATTGAAGGAAGTTGAGAACTCATACATGAAGCAAATTCCTAAAAACTAAATTATATGGCCAAATCAAATACACAATAAGTAGTAAAACAGATTCACGTACTCTAAAACAAACTAAGAAAATTGGAAATAATGTTAATTAGAAACCTACAAATTAAGATTACAAAGCGAACGAGAAATCCATAAATTATTTTAATTCACTTGAAATAAAAAGAGAAAGAGATGGAAATTGTCAAAATAGTATAAAAACAAATACCTGGTAAGCAACAAGGCTCATGAGGAGAAAAACCAAACTTGAAGAAAGAAATCCATAACGGTTGAGATACACAAAGAGTAAGTCGGGGATAAATTGAAAGCAAAAAAGACAACGGGTTAAATTAGGGCAATGGGGAGTTGGATCTCGATATAAAAGATATATCACTTGAGCAATAAGGGTTTATTTTTTATATTTTTTATCAAAATTCTTTAAATTTTGACAGGGTATTAAGTACTGGATCCGGGTCCGGTTCTAGAATTTTAGGACCTGTTCCTAAATTTTGAAACCGGTCCTACAACCAATCTAGCCAGGTCCGGGCCCGTACCTGCTAGGCCTAAACTGATTATGGGTCCGACACCGGGTACTCGATTTTTTGCTCACCCTATCTGCTAGGCAACTTAATCTTTTATCCAAGATCCAACTTCTAATATAGTTCTTACATAGAAGAGGAAAAAATACTGCAGATAAAAATCTCCGTTGGAGCCCCATCGGGAATTTAATCCCCGCTAGGGATGCAGAGCGGGAGGATTTTTTTTCCTCGCAGTGAGGAACGGGGCAGGGAGCGAGGGGGACAGGGAAGGGGAATATGCCCCACGTCCTCAACCCATCTGTTTGACATCCTTATCTACATTTAAATCTCCTCAGACCACACGAACGAAAGTGGGATCTATATCGAGAGTTGTTGTATTAGCCACATTGAACTAGCTAGGGATATGTGTGCCTACTGATAAAGTATGCATATATTTACTTACGTGCTGTCAAACTAGTAAGCGCAATATGTCCTCATGAAAATTGATCAAATAACCCGTATATCATGCATTTGATGTCATTAGGCTCATAAATCAAGCTTACAATATCGGGCGGTCTTAGCATCTACTGTAGAATCAATTCAGCCGCTGATCCCGAATACAATTCGCATGTAATTGAGTCGAGGTTCTTTCCACTCTTTCTCATGTTCTTTTTGATGATTTCTTAATGAGTGGCATCCTCAATACATCATTAAAAGAAGTCTACCAATGATACGCATTCATACAACTAGGACACCTTGATGCATATGATATATTACTAAATCAAAAGCAAAATGATAAATGTTTTGCTATAATATACTTCCTGAGTGCCTTATTTGGGCTAAAAAGTTATATTGTTATGTATAAAATTTTAAAAAAATGATATAATAGAATAGTGTAAGGATGTTATAACTTACAAATTGTGTAAAATTATTCTTTATCCATTATTTTTTAGAATTTAAAAATTGCATATACCATACACTTTTATGGATTGGGTTGACTCAATTAAGGTGTCATTTTGCATCCACAATGTAGCTGACGAATATTAGAGCTTTATGATTCATAACTAAATCCAACTATTAAAAATTTAGTGATTTTAAATTATTTAATATCTTCATTTTGATCAAGCCAAGACACTTAAAAGTGCCTTGCTACTAGACAAATATCATCACTCAAATCAAAATTAACCATACTCATGAAAATAGAAAACACATTATGCACCACTCTAAATAATTCGGTTCTACAAGAACAGCTAAGATACCTCACTGACTTCGTCATTTCCTTTTAGTTAAAGGAGTAGTTAAACGAAATCAAATTCAAATGTTATTAATTTTTACTTTTTGTGATTTAAAATTTTTCTGGGCCTATATATATATATATATATATATATATATAGATATAGATATATATATTATATATATATAGAAATTATATATATATATATTATATATATATATATATAATATATATAATATATATAGAGGGATTCCTTCCTTAATTGGTGGAAATTGTCAATGACAAACAGGAGAGAGAAAAAAAGTCAACAAGTAGGGGGAATAAAGACATGAAAAAAAGGAGGGAACGTTCAAAACTTATTTTTGGAATTAAGAAGGGTGATGTGTTTCTTTAGGAGTGAATTTTCCCATGGTAAAAAAATTCCTTGAATACCTATAAATAGAGGCATTATTTGCCCTTGCAAACCACCAAAAAAAAAAAAAAAAAACAACCACCAAGTGAGAGAAACACTTGAGAGAAAAGCACTGAGAATCTACAAGGGTGCTTCAGCAAAATTAGGTGGGAGTCATCTCTTGTATACCATCTGAGTGAGTAAGACATTGAGAGTATACATTTTAAATTACTATGAAAAGATACATTTGTACTGATACTATAAATGGTGGAAGCATTTTTGGACTGGTAGTTCCGTGGTTGCCTTCATTTTGGAGGATTTTTCATGTAAAAATTCAGGTGTCCCCGTCTATAATATTTCACTATTCTTATCTCCTATCTTAATTCCACAAATGGGAAAAAGAGTCGCTTCCGCGTTATCAATCCAGCTTTACCCAATAGTGGTATCAGAGGAAAGGTCAAATAGCCATATTCTTATGTGATCAAGATGGTGGGTGTTGTCACTTATGATGGTGCCATGATAAAACTTATTGCAGACAATTACTCCTCCTAGAATGTTATGATGGAGGACAACCTAATTTGCAAACACCTTGCTGGACCAATTTTGAATAAAGATATGTGAGGAGGCAAAAACAAAATAAATGGAAGTTGTTAAATTGCAAAGCAGTTGCGATAATTCGAAAGTCAAATTTTACAATATGTACAAACGTTGGACAAAACTTGGGTCCTTGATCCAAAGAAGACGTCGTGTAATAAAGCTCTACTTGCAAGACGGTTGCTGAAGCTCCAGTATAGTGAGAAGCCAAATATGATTGAGCACTTGAACAATTTCAAGGAGCTTATAAATTAATTGGCAAAGATCGAGATAAACTTGATGATGCTTGTTAACGAGTTGGAGACACTACTACTTCTGAGTTCATTGGCTAAGGGTTGGGACACACTTGTAGTTACATTGAGTAGCTCTACCATGGCGGGAAAATTCACTATGGGTAATGTGATAGAAAGTCTCTTAAATGAAGGAGGAGAAAAGAAAGAGGCATTTCATTACAATCTAAAGCCAAGTTCTTCGATAACCGCGGTAAAAGTGAGCATTGCAGAGGAATAAGAGACGTGATAAGTTTATGTGCAGATCTAAATCTCATCCTAAACTAGTTTATTATTACTGTGCCAAGCCAGGGCACAAGAAATCTAATTTTGGACATCACAAGAGAGACTAGAAGGTAGGAAATGTTAAGCCAAATCACTATAAGAAATATTGCATCTACACATGCTTAAATTTTCCTCCTTCCACACTTATATCTGTGGCAAGGCATATTTGTCACGCTTAAGGTAAGCGTACATAGGGTATCAATGGGGAAAAATTCGCCACGCTTAATAAGCGTGATCGATAGTGCAGTACCCACGCTTGTATCTATGGAAGACTGCATCATCTACCATGCTTATATGTGTAGGTAAGTTATCCTTGCTTGTATCAGTGGCTAGAGTATCTTTTGAAAGAAAAATTATTTTGACCACTTCTTTGCTTATAAGTGTGGCACTATACATTTAATAACTAACTTTTAAATGTTGTAAGCGGGTAACTAATTTGCTAATAGTTTATGTTCACTAATGTATTATATTCATATATATCTATTTATGTATATATGTATATGTATATGTATG
>JAKOGI010004654.1:0-22563 GCA_029747015.1 Carnegiea gigantea
TGCATATATATATCTACATATATATATATATATATATATATATGTGTGTGTCTATGTGTGTGTATGCACATGTATTTATATATGCGTATGTGTATATATGTATATATATATATGTGTATATATGTATATGTGTGTATATATATATATATATATATATATATATATATATATATATATATTATATATATTAGATATATATATTATATATATATATATATATACACACACGCACACACATTTATATGCATATGTATATTACATATAAATACATATGTAGAGATGTGTACATGTATATATACGTGTGTGTGTGTGTGTGTATATATATATATATGTATGTATATGTATATATGTGTGTGTGTGTGTACATATATATATATATATATATATATGTATGTGTAAGACCCCGCAGTTTCGTTTTCCGTTAAGCTAACTAATTTCCTTTTTACGTTTTAAATTCATATTTTTAGTAACTGTATGAGTTAAATTATTATCAATGTGCTTTTGAGAACTATACTTTCATTGAAGACGAGATTATTATTGCTATTATTGATTTCAAAATCAATTCGTACCATTTATGCCTTTAAGTGATATCGATAGTTTAATTTAGTCGATATTTGATTTATTTAGTCGTTTCCTGAAAACGATTAGGTTTTCAACCTTAGAATGAGTTTCGAGGTTTATTAAATGGGACTTCGGCGTATTTGGGTTCCAATAATTGATGAAAGGTTATGTTATCGATTTGAGCTTAGAACAAGGCGCTCGGGATTGGACTAGCGATTTAGGTTGATTGAGTTATTATACACCCAAAAAAAAAAACAAAAAAAAAAATAAGGGGCCGAAGCCCCTTCTTCCACGGCCAAGAAACGCGACAGGGGGGGTTCTCTGCCCTGCCCCGCGAACCTCACGGCAGAGAAGCGAGAGGGGAGAGAGAGAGAGTCTGAGAGGGAGAAGGCGGCCGGCGACGACGCCGGGGCCGCGGTGCACGGGCAGCCACGGCTGTGGGCCGACGAAGCGAGAGAGAGGGAGCGAGTGAGATTGAGAGTGTGGGGGCTCGGTTCAATGGTTGAGGTTTCGAACCCTCAGGCCCACACCACCTCGACCATCGCCGTCGACGGTGGAGCCACGCCGACGACCACCTCTGCGCGGTGGTTGAGTGAAAATCGGCCACGGTTTGGCCGAATTCTGCACGGGCAGGGCCGAAGCTCGAACAAAATTCCCATGCAAGGTGAGTTTCGAACCTCTTCTGCTCTATAAATTGAATCCCTTGCTTTATCCCCTTCGAATTGTACCTGAATCTATCAAAAATTGCAAATTAGGGTTTGTGGGTTTGGACTGGTTGAGTCACGCGCGAAGAGCAGGGAGTTGGTGCTCGATTTTTGGCCTCAATTCAAGCTAAATCGCATGTTACTAGCGTGGTATCGAGGTGGGTGTTCCTCGCCTCCTAAATTAGTACTAATTTCGCAAACGTTTTAGTGGAATCGATGTTGCATGTTAGAGTAGCATAGCCTAATTTAGAATGTGCTGCTTGAGGTTTATAATTCAAAGTTAACTATACATGTTTGGCGTTAATTTGAATATATGTAACCATTGAATGCCTAAGTTTATAATTCGAAGTGAATTATACATGTTTAGCGTTAATTCGAATGTATGTAGCTATCGAAAGCCTGAATTTATAATTCGAAGTGAATTACATGCCTTTAGCGTTAAATCGAATGCTTGTGACTATTGAATGTTTGCGATTTTACATCAAAATGAATTAAATACCTTTAGCTTCGAATCGAACCAATTTAGTTAATCATGCCTCAGTTATTAATTCGAAGTTAATTTAGCATGTTTAGCAACGATTCAATTAATTAGTTGATGCATGAAAAGGATTATAAACGAAGTTAGTTTGACGTGTTTAGAATCAATTCAAGTAAATTTAGCTAGTTCATGCCTAAAAGTTTAGCACAAAATGAATTATGAATGCTTTGAATCGACATAAGTACACTTAAACGATTCATACTTGATTAATAGCTTCGAAAAGAGATGAGTATGGTTGGAATCGATACTTGAGTATTTAGTTAGTCTATACGTGAGTAGTAACTTAGACATAATAACTGAATGCCTAAAGTCATATTATGTTTAAGTGGTTTATTTCGATTCGAATAGTAATTTCGATGTAGATAGTGAACGTTTAGAATCGTATTATGATGAAATAGCTCAATTGGACTTGTTTTGTGACTTCGAAACCAACGTTTATGAATGTTTGGTCATTCCACGATTGTGTGGACTTCAAAGTGCATCTTATGTCTTTAAAGCCAACATTTATGAATGTTTGGTCGTTCCATGATCGAGTATGAACTTCGAAGTGCATCGTACGTGTTTAAAGTTTATGTATATAAATGTTTAATCAGTCTATGATCGTCTATATGCTTAACTATCCCATAAAGGCCTACTAACTCTGAAGTAAATTTATAAATGCTTGGATCCTTATCATGTATGAATTCCCAAGTAAAGTTCTATAGTTTTATATGTGTACGTGATGGTATATATATATATATATATATATATATATATATATATATATATATATATATATATATATATAGAAATAGATATATATATATATATATATATATATATATATATATATATATATATATATATATATATATATATATATATATATATATATATATATATATATATGCATACATATGCTTACTGTAACGCACCGCCAAGTGGTGCTGCTTGCCCAGGTAAGTACCTAAATCTTACCTTTTCATAAATTAGTATGATAATATGTTGTATTAATAAATCAATGAAACGAGTTGGTAGTTGGATGGTTTAAGGAAAGAATTATGAGCGTTCGAGGTCTTGTGGTACGGTGCAAGTGAGGAGGGAGACTGGGTTGTGAAATGACCGCAATCGTGTGGATTGCGAGGCCTTGTGTGGCTTGATGTGATGAATTAATTATGAAGTGTTTGAATGTGATATATGTGAACCTCTTTCCCTTCTATTTGCTCAAGTTGCATTATGTGCATAAGGGTGAGATTTCCAAAGAAGAATTTTATGTTTTGAAATAATAGTAGCCACAAATATTAGTGCATGATGGCATATTTTAAAGTAAACGGATACAGTTTTAGGAGTGAACCTGCTTGAACGGGGGAATCCTAAAGAATTTTACAAAGGCGTGAGTTGCATGACAAATGATTTTACCAAAAGATACGACAAAATTATTAGCCGTTACGGCCGATACGCTTTAAGTGGCTAAGATAATGTGCTGCGGACAATATGATATGATGTAATGTTAACCTAGGGGATAAGTCCGGATAACCCCTAGAGGCCCTGACGAGGGCTAATGTAATGGTCCGATATGTTATATGTAGCCATCCCGAGAGTAAGAGCTTAAGCATGAGCGTTAGGTCTCACTATGGGATCGAGAATAGTTCTCACCCAATCAGCACCCTGTAATGATCTTATGCCAGAAGTACTTTTGTACTAAGTTAAGAAAAGCAATTGGCTCTTTGCCATTTTTAAACGATTACAAAGGAAAGGAAGTTCTTTTTATGAGCCCAAAAGGCTATATGGAATGATGTATGAAAAGCTTATAAGGGTCGTTATACGACCAAACGAAATGAAACTTCCTTTGAAGACTAAGAAAACGTTTTCTACGAAAGAAAGAAAGTTTTCAATGAATGAGTTATAAAATGATCCACAAGCATGTTTGAATATGGATTCTTAGCCCATGTATTAAAAGAAAGCTTTCAATGAATGCTTTATGAACGATTCTTAAGCATGGTTAAACGTGGATTCTAATCTTGTGCGGCATCATTCTTATCCATAGCAAGTCTGTCTGATTTAAAGTGTATGAGATGAGAAGGAAAGTTATAACACGTTAAAAATTCCATGAATGAAGGCGTCTCTTCCAAAAAGAATAAACGTTGATATGTGAATAGCATGCGAGGGTGTCATATAGCTTAATATGATGTTTTAAGATACTTAAATGCTTCATATGTGTTTATGTGTGTGATCTGTATATTATATGAATGAAATATCAAGAAAAGTGTATTTATGAAAAGGGATAACCTTATATACACATCATGGGATTTAGGTTTCATGCGTAGTTTAAACTGGAACGCTAAGAAGTTATATTATGAAAAAGAAAGATTTCTATGCTTAGCCTCGTCGCCTATCTAAGTGTTCATCTGCCTGTTAGTAAAGACATTTGAACATTTAGAATCCTGGAAACGTATTTAAGTGCTTAAGTGAAGTTATGTTTAGTGATCCTCCCATGAAGGTTCTATGAACATCTATTATAATAGTAAAGTATGAAAACGTGATATATGACTAGTAAAGATAGTATTGCCTGCAACGGTTTTGGTTTTAAGGGGGTTGGGGGACACTCACTGAGCGTGTGGTTGCTCATCCCACTATTCTTTCTCCTTTTCCCCGGGTTTTCTTTCTGACAGGAAGAAGTTGAGTCAGATAAGTCCAGAAGGAACCTATTGTTACTTACAAGGCGTCGTACGTGCTCATTTGAAGGGATCCTATGTGTTTAATGAAGTCATCTAATGTATTCTTAGTTTATAAAGGTCTGTAAACAATTATTCTAGTTCATGTAATGCGTATGGTATAAAAGTCGCTCTGTATGGCCGTCTGAGCCAACCATCAAGTTAGTTAGATGTCTTCTTGGTTTAATTTAGCTATGTTTTGAGATGTAAATCTTAAATTCTCCGATTTTGTTAACCGTTGAGTTGTATCTTCAATTTCTTCTTTATTCATGAGTCAATCTATTTGGTGTACTCCGAGCGAGTGGCTCGTTGAGTTATGAACTCCGGCGTGTGGCCGTTGAGCTATGTTTTAAATATTTTGCGCTTCCGTTGATTTACAGGGACTTATTGTAAGGCTTTTTAGCCTGAAAATGGTAAGTTTTTAGGGAGAAACTCTGTTCGTTTCGTCCCAAGAATTAGGTAAGAAGTTAGGAAAGCGTAACGCTTCTGGCCTAGGGGCTGGGGGTGTTACATATATACATACACAGATATATATAAATATAAATATATATATATATATATGTATGTATGTATGCATGTATGTATACATATGCATATATATATATATATATATATATATATATATATATATATATATATGCATATATATACGCATATATGCATATATATATATATACACACACGCACACGCGATCGAACTACCGTTAGTGCACGGATGGTTGTAGTATAGATAAAAGATCTCAGTCCTTGTGAACTAATCGTAGCTTATTGTGTCTTGCCTTCCAATGTGCTAAGTAGAATTTTGGTTCAAGTGGATTCAATTTAACAATAGCACATAAACTTTTGTAAATCAATAAGGAAAAAATGTCTTGGAATTCTCGTAGTTGTGAAAGGAAATTAGATCAAAAATAACGAACGTGTGCTTTCTTCTAATTAGTTGAGTTCGAGGAATTGCAGTCTCCTCAAAAATTCAGTCTATTCTTTGAAAATCAACTAAATTTTCCTAAACAAAGCAAAAGTCATCCTTTCAAATTAATTTACCTTACTTACTAGCCCTCCTAACATACAAATTTCTCTTTTGAGACGAAGTTACGTTAGGTCAAATCAAGCAGCCCAACAATTAAATGTCATCTTTCAGTATTTCATTCATTTGCTTCAAGAGCGCAGGCAAATTTCGATCAAAAATCAACTCACAACAATCCAAACACTTGACAAAGCGAAATCAAAACAATCTCGAAAATAAGCACAATTATATAGATTAAAACACGATCCAACAACACTTCCAACAACTACTAAATCCCTAGAGTAACGAAAGCTACTCAGACATGATAAAAGATTAACAAATTAACCAACGATTGGCGAAATCTGAGCGGAAAGGGGATTAACTGAGATGACCTTCAACCAAGGGCTTCGGTACGGCCTCAAGAACAAACTCTCACACTCAAGACTCACACCAATACAAAACTCAAACTAGAAAGTACAAAATTTGAGAAAGAAACTAACGCATTAATCTACACTACTCTGCACTTTTACTTTGCTTGATCTTGGAATCCTCTCTACATGCTACACGACGTCGATTTTTATGGAGAAGCTCGGTCAATCTCAGCCACACAGCCGGGGGAAAATGGAGATGCAGCAGTTACAGGCTCACCAAGGTCAAACCGTGGTCTGTGCTGGAACCGAATTTTTGCTCATTCTTTACTCTACGGTCATGGCGTAACATGGATGACTGTGGGGAAGGTTAAAATACAGCTATTAGGTAAATGCTGGGTAAAAAGACTAAAAATCCTACAAAACACATCAAACAACTATACCCAAGCATAAATCGAGAATAGGAGAATAAATAATAACAATAAGAACAATATTTTCTTAAAAACGACACAAAATAGCCCTAAAATAATATACATGTTTAGTACTTATCAAACTTCCCCATGCTTAAACTGTTGCTTGCCTTAAGCAATGCAAAGATTAAAAGTATACGCAGGCTCCTCAGATAGATTTAGGTAACATTCAAATGGCAAAACTGATCCAAATATAGCCCAAAAAGATACAAAAAACCATTAACAAACAAAATAGGGAGTGAAATTTTTGAAAACCTTTAATAGACCAAAATGTCAAACTTGAAAGCAATCTGCCCCAAATTGTCAAATACAATCATTGAACATATGGAACAAGTAAGACTAGTAAGGCCGGTAGAACCTCACTATAGTTATGTGGTGCTCAGCACTCGTGCTTGAAATGTATGTATTTATGAAGGTTCTCTCAAAACTCAACCTTAGACGCAGATCTGCCATAAGCGTGACAAGATTCTCAAATTCATCATCACTAAAAATGCAAACACATTAGACAATCTTGATGTCTTTAATAGGGTTGTAATGGGGCTAAGGGTAAAGATAAGAGGGCAACAAACGTTTGTGGGAATAAGGAGCTACAAGCCAAAGACTAAAAGCTAAACAATTCTAATGCATCAAACAGCATCCTTCTTGAACCTTATCAATTCAGAATAAATCCCCAAATGAAGAGGGAAAGAGTGGAAAATCACAAATAACTTGCATTCCTAACAAGGCTAACCACTTTGTTTTTTTTTTTTTTTCCTATTCTCTTTTCATTTTTTTTCTTTTGTTCTCCTTTTCTTTCAAAATTTTTTGTTCTTTTTTTTTTTCCATAAGCACTTACTGTTTATTATTTCAGAAGGGATAGCCACAGGGAAATCCATAACGAACTTTATTCGAGCTCTTCTCTAAATTTTGTACAATAAAACAAGGGATTAATTAATATCTCACAACCCTACACCAGGCAACCAAATCACACCATAAGATATCATTTCATCTTACTAACACCCTATCAAACTTGACGCAAAAGAATAGAACACTCCTCTAACCTTGGCTTAAAAGTAAGACAAGTATTTGGTCATAGGTTATAATAGGAGGTTCAAATCAAGAAAAATAAATACAGGCTCAAAGAGGCTAATAAGGGATACAATGCACAACCAGGGTGGCTATTTGGCCGTGGGGTTTAAACAAACCAAAGAAAGCAAAATGCCTCAATCATATTGCCTAGATGCATATGCAGAATGTGATCTTGAATGAGAATCTAAGCAAGTCCTAGAGAAATGACATCAAGGAAGAGTCACACATGAAAGAAATATGAGACTAATAATGATAAACAGTCTCTAAAGGCTCAAAGTCTCATGGTACATCTACAAAGGTCAAAACTAGCTCATTAGTGAACACATGCTAAAATCTTGTAAAGACTCATGGGAAAAATCAATTCGCATCCAATCTGTGGTCAAAACATAGAATTCATTTCAAAAACTCATTCGCAAACACCTTATCCACAATTCGAGCAAGTCAAAGTATCAAGCTAAACCAAAGAAAGTTACCAAATCTATAGAGATCATCATCGGAGGATTTTTTTAAATATTTTTTGGTTTTTTTTGTTCGCTTTTAAATTTTTTTCTTTTTTTATTTTTCATGCATGCTTCTACAAACAATGCAAAAGAGACTTAATAAAAGAAAGAAACTAAAATGCAACCTAGAAGAAAACTAAATGCACTTCTAAAACAAAATTAAAACAATCAAAAACTACAAAAACTACAACTAAAAACATATCCAAAGCAAAAATACGCCAAACAGGAACAGGCATCAGACGCTAAATATAATGACTAACTGCCCCATGCTTGAATCGCACATTGCCCTTAATGTGGGCACATAATAATAAGGGAAGGCGAGTAGCATATTACAAGATCAGAGAGGAGGATGTGAAGGAAGATGGGGTGGTCGTCCATAGGAGATATGCCAATCTCATCAGGTCTCTAGATATGCCCTATAGTCTTGGAAATATTGGATCTGGGAAGCAAGAAACCCACGAAGCTTATCGTGGTGCTCTTGGACAAAGTCCCGAAGAGCGGCGCTTTCAGAAGCAACAAACTCTCAGAGGGAAACTTACTCCTCTTGAATGGACCTAAGGGTGTCTTAGAGGTTAGAATAGTCAGGTGGAGGTGGTTGAGAGGAAGAACCAGGTCCTCCTTGACTAAATCGAGGGGCTGGATGATAGGGTGTAGGTCGAACAACCTCCTCATCACCAGGTACCCAATAAAGGTTACCTCGACGAAGAAGGGTGGTGTGGTCAACATTGGGAATTGACAAAAGTTGGTCCCCTACGTAAATCCAACACCAACAGCCAGCCTCAACTTTACAAAAGTTCATAATCTCAAAAGCAGCGTGATCAAGCTACTCGGACCTGGAAACCCTACCCTTAGGATTGGGCTTAACACCTAAGAATCTAGCAATAGTAGTTGTTATCCCACCAATGACTGTCCCACTTTTAGTGCTAACAGTAGCACTATGCAACTGCCTAGCTAAGAATAAACCTGGGTCAAGTTGGTCTCCATCAAGCATACAGAACAGAAAGTACAACTCAGAAAGTCTTGGGACATTCGGACTATCGTCCTAATCAAACAAAGAACAAGCCAAAATACATTGAGCCACTCTAATGCAAGGGTTTGTAATATGTGTACATTTTGACGAACTGGTACTGTACCTAACACTTCCCGAAAGTTCACCCCAAAATGCATTTGGGTTAAATTCGCGAGGGACTTGACGGTACGATAAGTCTATGCTAGGGGGAAAACCAAAAATACTGTTGAAGGTACCTAAGTTCAATTCATACAATTGTCCCTACAAATAAAATAATATATATCCGGCTTGACATTGAGGTCCTGTAGTGACCTCGACATAGAGTGTACTAAGGAGTTCAAGGGTTAGGTTCCTATATGTATGCTCTTTGATTTCTAAAAAGTGGCACATACCACCTCTAGTAAACAACAAGCGAATATCATCTAAAATTCCCAACCGGGCTAACAAATCTTCATCATAATATCTTGTTGCTACAACCATGCGTTCGTTCAAGTAATCATACCTAGCAACATGATCGGGATGCATTAAACCAAGAGGGTGAGCAATGTTACCTCTAGCACATGCATTGGTTGATGTTCAGGATGTTCTTTGAGGTCGGGGTGGTGCTTAGCTTGAAGAACCAACCTCCTTGGTGCTCCTTGGCTTCTTGTTTGGTGCCATAGTTGCAAACATGAAACAAAAACAAAAACAAAACTAAAACTAAAAGTAAGAACAAACCTAGAAAATTGAAGAAAGTAAACAAAAATATGAAAAATAAGAGAGAGAAAAGGATGGGTATGGTGGATGAGTAAAGGTGAGATGAATTTCAAGTTAAAGATGAAAGATTGAGCGAAAGGAAAGAATTTGGTGTGAAAATGATTAGAAACGGTGAAGAAATGAGGGGAGATTAGTGAGATTTGGTTATGGAATTTAGAGAGAGAAAATGGGGGTAGAGAGAGTATGTCAAGAGGTTGAAGAATATAGGGGGAAAAGGAAGAGGCACCGTGGTCAAAAACCTATACCGCGGCCCGTAGCGAACCACCACGAGTCGTGGGGGTAACCACGGTCCGTCCGTGGTGTCTGCTGGCATCCAAATTTTTTTTATTTTTCTGAGTTGGCACCCCACGTTCTTGGGTACTGACTATGGTGCCAACATTTTATTCATATATATTCTTTTCCCTTTTTTTATTTTATTTTTTTATTTTTTTCGCATAAATAACCACAAAAATTAACAAAAATCAAAACTAGAAAAAGGGAAAAGGAAAGAAAACTTGGGTTGCCTCCCAAGAAGCGCTATTTTAAGGTCAAGAGCTTGACCCTTGTTCTAGGCTTGGTCCGGATCAGATGGTGTATGGACATTGGCTTTGTCCCGGACCATAAAATCAAACTTATTCAGTTGAAGGTATGTGACGCCCGCATTCCCTATTTTACGTTAAGGTGGTCGTATTACCTTTTTGCATCGTAAAATCATATTTTTATTAACTATACGAGTTAAATTATTATTGTTGTGCTTATGTGAGCGATAATTTTTTCAAAAGGAATGTTTTTATCACCATTAATATTATTATTAGTTTTGAAGATCTTCGATGATTTTTAGTAAACGCTAATAAGGATTATTAAGTAGAAACCCGAATGCAATTAGGTTGTTAACCTGAGAATTAATTTCGAGGTTTATAAAATCGAACCTTGATATATTTGGGAATGAATAATCGACGAACGATTGTGTTAACGATTAGGTTTAGAATAAGACGTACGAGATTAGACTAGCGATGTTAGTTGAATGGGCAAGTAACAAACCAAAAAAAAACCAAAAAGGAGGCCGAGACCCCCTTTCTCTTTCACGGAAAACGCGACAGGGAGGTTTCCTTGAAACCCAACCCACAACACCCAACAGAAAGGGAGAGAGAGAGGAAGAAGGAGAGAAAAGGGGACGGCTGGTCGACGGCGACGGTGGCACCACACCGGCCACCATCCGTTTGCTGGAAACCGAGACCGAACTCGGCCGGTTAGAGGAGAGAGAGGGACTGTGAGACAGAGAGAGAGATTAGGGCCACACACCATTGATGCCGGGGGCGCGACGGCCAGGCATCACCGGCGAGGTCTTTCCGATGAGGGTTGAGTCCGGTGACCACCGTAGCAGCAACAAAGATGCAATCGAGCGGGTTAGAAACCGGGTTTGGGCAAGGTTGATTTGAATTGGTGGTTAAGCTTAAAAAATGGGACAAATTTCTGGGTTTTCAAGCATCCAAATCAGTCCCAAAAACCTAAGAACAGGTTCGTAGCTTAGAGTCTAGGTAGGTGTTTCTCGCCTCCTAAGTTATTCGTAATTTCGAAAACATTTCAGCCTCTAGTTGTGATGCATGTCAGTTTTAGGCTAACTAAAGTTGTGAAGGTGATTATGTATGTTAGTTCGATTGAATATACTTGCCTGTATAGTTTAACATGTTCGAATGAATTTAGGCCTAGATTACGCATGTTGAAATACTTAACTTATGTTTGAATCGGCGCTTGCTAAGTTAATTGATTCATGTTTAAAAGTAGCCTTTATAGCGACTAAGCATGCTTTAAATCAATATATGTTAAGCTAGTTGATTCATGTTTAAGGGTGGCTTTAAATCGACCTAAATGTGCTTTAAGCTGACGTAGGTTGAGTTAGTTGATTCATGCTTAAAGGTAGCTTTTAAAACAATCTAAACATGCCTTAAATTGATGTATGCTGAACTACTTGATTCATGCTTACAAAGAAGTCTTCGAAATGTCCAAGCATGTCTTATGCTAGTGCATGATAGGTTGGCTAGTTCATGCTTTAAAAATAACGTGAATATGGCATGGAAGATGTATCCTGATTACAAGTTGTGAACACTGGTTAGCTTCATGCCTTGTTAGTTCGCTTTAATCCATTGAGTTTATGTTTAAGCTAATGAGATATGAATGCTATACATGTTGTATAACGCTGTTGGATAGACGCTGATGGCTCGGTAAATTTATACGTAGCTATTTCATCTTGACTATCATGATAATATGCTAGGGTTATAGAATTGAAAACCGAGATGGTAGTCGGATGGCTTGAAGATGAGCTAATGAGAGTTTTGAGGTCCTCTGTGGTCAGCGTTGCGTGAGAAGGGAGTCTGGGTTGTAATTGACTGCAATCATGTGGATTATGAGGCCATGTGTGCCATATTCTACTGAGTTGATTATGAAGTGTTTGTATGCATTACGTGCAAACCCCTTTCCCTTTATGTCATTAAGTTTCATCTTACGAGTGAGGATGTGTTTGAAAAAGAAAGTTTTCATGGTTGTAACTAATAGTAGCCATAACTATTAGCAATCGATGGCCTATTTTAAATATACGAATAAAGTTTTAGGAATGAACTTGCTAGAACGGGGGAATCCTTAAGGAATTTAAAGAAAAAGAGAGTGCGATGTATGAAAAAGGATTTCGCTGTGAGGGGTAGCAAACTTATTAGCCGTTATGGCCATACACTTTAAATTGGCTAAGATAATGTGCTTTGGACAATATGATATGAATGATGTTAGCCTAGGGAAAAAGTCCTGGTACTAGGAAACCCTAGAAGACCCCGACGAGGGTAATGGTCCAATATGTTATATGTTGCCATCCGAGGACTAAGAGCTTAGTGTGAGCGTTAGGTCTCACTATGGGATTTCAGAATAGATCTCACCCAATCAGCACCCTGTAATGATCTTATACCAGATGTATTTTCTTAATAAGCAAGGAAACGCAGCTGGCATTTTGCCATTTTAAGTATTTCAGAAGAAAGAAAGTTTCAAGGGCCATTAAGAGGCCAGTCGAATGAAATGTGAAAAGCTTATAAGGTTCAATATGCGACCAATACAAAAGATATTTCTTTTAAAGAAAATGAGCCTCAAAGAGGCTAAGAAAAGAGTTTTTATGGGCCTCAAGAGGCTAACCAAAGTGTTTTCAAGAAAAGAAGGAAAGCTTTCTGTGTATGTTCTGTGCATTTCTTATGATCAAAATGTGAATGAGATTTGAAATGTGTGTACCCTATGAATACCCTATAAATGAGATTTCAAGTAAGGTTAAGTAAAGTGTTTTCATAAAAAAAAGATTCTGATGTACAGCCCATGCACATCTTATGAATGAGCAAGTACTGTTTGAATGGAATCTCGAACATAGGATGGCCATATCCTGTGATGCATCAAGCATATGAGTCTAAATGTACATGTTTTGTGAAAGAAAGTTCTGTGCTTCACCCTCGATGCTTGCTTATGTGTTTAAGTGCTTGTTAAAAGAAGTTTGGTCATTCAGGGACCTAGAAATGAGTTCGCATGGCTAGAATGAGGTTCATAGGTAATGAACTGTCCTTGGAGACTATGATTACCTAATATGATAATAACACATTAGTATGTGATATATGGTGATTAAAGGTACTATCGCCTGCAACGGTTTTGGTTTTAAGGGGGCGGGGAATACTCATTGAGCGTGTGGTTGCTCATCCCATTACTCTTTCCCCTTTTCCCCAGGATTGCATTATGACAAGTGGAAGCCAAGTCACTTATGCTAAAATGGATTCTATTCTTGCTTGCAAGGTGTCATGTGTGCACATTTGAAGGGGTCTTATATGTTTAATGAAGTCATGTAATGTATTCCTAGAATTGTAAACATTTGTAAACAAGTGTTCTAGTTCATGTAGTGCATTCGGTTTAGGAATCACTCTATATGGCTATGTGAGCCACCCATCTCAATAGTTAGTTGTCCTTTTAGCTAAATCAGTTATGTTTTGGGATGTAAACCCTAATACTCCAGCTATGCGAACCGTTGAGTTGTATCTTTCACTTCTCCTGTATTCATGAACTATTTTGTTGATGCACTCTGAGCAAGCTGCTCGTTTAGTTATGAACTCTGGCATATAGCCATTGAGCTTATTTTAGAATGTTTTACACTTTCGTTAATTGCAGGGGTTTATTGTAAGGCTTTTAGCCTGGAGATGGTCAGTTTTTAGGGGAAACCCTCTCCGTTTCGCCCCAGAAGTTAAGTAGGGAGTAAGTAAAACGTAATGCTCCTAGCCGCAGGGCCTGGGGGTGTTCCAAGGCACCATCTTAAAAGTTCTGGTTGTAGATCCTTCGTCTTCATAACTTGGTTCCATAATGCACTGTCTGCAAACAAAACAAATTGCTCTTGTGGCCCATCAGATGGGCTATCATCAACTCGTTCAACCTCTTCATTAAAATCTGCATCAAAACCTTCCATATGGGACATAAAGAGAATAGTTTGTGTGAACCTGTAGTAATCACTCATTGAAGACTCATTAGAAACGAGGGCCTCAACCTCGGGCTTGTTAGGTGTCATAGGTGTGGCAAACTCCACCTTAACATACCCTTGGTTAGGGTCCTCATAAGAAATTCAGCCAGAACCAAGAGGATCTTCATAATTCCAGAAATCTCAGGGGAAAGGGTAATGCATCCAGTATTGAAGAATGAGAAGAAACCATGTCCTCCTTTTTATGACTAAACATAGCAAAGCACCCTTCCACCTCAAAAGATACCCGACCCTTTCTTACATCTATGTGGCAAGTAGCTGTCGCCAAGATGGGCCGACCTAGGATAATTTAAGCATCATTAGTTTCAAGCATATCGACTATAATAAAATCTTCCAACACCCAAATGTCTCCTATATTGACTGGCACATTATCCAACTTGCCTATAGGTTACGTCACAGAACCATCAGCCAACTGTAAGGAAAAGGGTGCGGCCAATAATGGTCCTAAGGTGCAGGTTATTAAACAAAGAATAGGGCATTATACTAACACTTGCACCCAGATCACAAAGACCTCTCTTAATCTCTACCTTTCCTACAATGCAGGGGATAAAAAAACTACCTAGGTTAGGGAGCTTAGGGGGGAAAATGGTAGGGATCTCAACAATATGATTTTCTTTTAAAGTGGCAGACTTGCCACCATTATTGCTCTCTTTACTACCAGCCATAGTTATCTCCCTACCCGCTTCTATTTGTGTATCCTTAGGGTCAGTTAAGTCCTCTTCTTCCTTCATGATAACATAGCTACAGTGCTCACAAGGGTTAGGTTCAGGCTTGCTAGGAAGTCTATCTGAAGGCGTAGATAAGAAACTAGCTTTTTGGGTAATTTGGGCTTTTAGCATCCTATTATGAGTCGTAAGCACATCAACCTTAGAGGCTAGTTACTTAATATACTCAGTCTATTTTTGTTGTGCCATAAGCATATTTTCCATCATTACCTCTAAATTTGACTTTTGGGGCATCTGAGAAGGGAATGAAGGTCTTTGAAAGCCAGGGGGCACTCTAGCATTCATAGGAGGCATGTTCACAGTGTCTAGATTCGACCTATAAGAAAATTTTGGATGATTCTTCGAACCCGGCTTATAGGTATCAGAGTATGGGTTATTGGTCAGCCACGGGTTGAAATTTTTAACATAATTAACTTCATTAGGTCATAGGAAAAAGGGCTCTCGACTTGACAATTTAGAGTTATATACTCAATTGAACCACAAATTTCACAAGGGGAAGAGACATTAGAGTTCATAGCATTATCACTCATTTGGACCAGTCTATAAGTCATGGCATCTACTTTGGCAAAAAGTAAAGCAATTGCATCAACTTCATGCTTACCTCTAACCTGCTTGGGTTAGGTTCATTCTGTGGACCATTGGAAATTGTTAAGTGTCATCTCCTTAATCAGATTATAGGCTTCATCCTCAGTCTTGCTCATCAGAGCTTCTCCTACCGCTGCATCAATAGTGGACCTTATAGATTGGGTCACACTGTTATAAAAGACTTGTACTATTGTCCAATGCAGAAGACCATGACAGGGGCACAAACGCAGCAGATCTTTAAAATGCTCCCAGGCTTCATAGAGCGTTTGGTCATCTCTTTGTAAAAAGCTGATGATCTGATTCCTTAGGCTTGCTATTTTGTTGGGAGGGAAGAAGTTAGCGAGGAATGCTCTTATCAACTCATCCCAGGTGGTTATGCATCCAGACGGCAAAGAGTGTAACCAAGCCCTTGTTTAATCCCTCAATGAGAAAGGGAATAAGCCCAGCCGAATTGCATCATTAGAGACTCCATTTAATTTCAGTGTATCATACACCTCTAAAAAGACTAAAAGGTGGTTTGGGTCTTCCAAGGGAGTTCCATTGAACTGAGATTGTTGCACCATGAAAATGAGTGCCGGTCTGAGTTTGGAGTTGTTGGCATTGACAGCAGGGCAAGCGATGCTTGAGGGGATCCCCTAGACTCCGGGGGTAACAAAATGAGGTTGGTCACCTTCTGCCATGTTTGAATTCCTTCTTGCCTCTCGTCTTTGCTCCTCAATCCTTTGCTTTTTCCTCCGTAGGTGAAAAGTTCTTTCAATCTTTGGATCCGTTTCGTACAAGATAGGGCTTCACACAAACTGGGAAAAATTCCTGCAAGCACTTTCACCAACACTACCAGCGCGATTTAAACTAGCAAAGAAAGAAAAACAAAAGTTACAATAAAAAACAAATAAAATACTTAGTCACTTTCATAAGACTAACTCAATAGTTAACAGTTTTAGTCCCTGGCAACGGCGCCAAAAACTTGATCGAAGTACCGTAAGCGCACAGATAGTCATAGTATAGATAAAAGATATCATTCCTCAGGGACTAATCATAACTTACTGAGTCTTATCTTCTAGAATGTGCTAAGTAAAATTCTGGTTCAAGTGAATTCGATGTAACAGTAGCACATAAACTTTTCTAAATCAATAAGGGAAAAACATCTAGAAATTCTCATAGTTGTGAAATGAAATTGCATCAAACATAATGAACATGTGCTTTCTTCTAATTGGTTAAATTCGAGGAATTGTAATCTCTTCAAAAACTCAGTCTATTCTTTTGAAATCAACTAAATTTGCCTACACTAAGCAAAAGTTGTCCTTTCAAACTAATTTGCCTTAATTCAAGTTCAATGTTTTCGATTACTTACTAGCCCTCCTAGCATACAAATCTCTCTTTCGAGATGAAGTTATGTTAGGTCTAATCAAGCAATCCAACAACTAAATGTCACCTTTTAGTTTTTCGTTCGTTTCTTTCAAGAGTGCAAGCAAATTTCGGCCAAAAATCAACTCACAACAATCCAAACACTTGACAAAACAAAATACACCTAATCATGAAAATAAGCACAATTGTATAGACTAAAACATGATCCAAGAACACTTCTAAAAACTACTAAATCCCTAGACTAAAGAAAACAGCTCAGATATGATAAAAGATTAATAAACTAACCAACGATTGGAGAAATCTGAGCGAAAAGGGGATTAACTGAGATGGCCTTCAACCAACGCATCGCCTGAAGAGCAAACTTTCACACTTAAGAGTAACACCAATACAAAAACCAAACTAAAAAGTACAAATTTGAGAAAGAAACTAAAGCACTAATCTACACTACTCTACACTTTTGCTTTGCTTGATCTTGCATTACTCATTATATGGTGTAGTACATCGCTTTTTATAAAGAGGCTCGGTCAATCTGAGCCACACAACCGAGGGAAAACGAAGAGGCAGTAGTTTCAGGCTCACCACGGTCAGACCGTGGTCCGCGCTGGAACCAAGTTTTTGCTCATTCCTTGCTGTACGATCGTGGCATAACATAGATCACCATGGGGGTGGTCAAAATACAGCTATTGACAGACAAATGCCGGGTAAACAGACTAAAAATCCAGCAAAATACATCAAATAACTACACCCAAGCATAAATCGAGAATACGAGAGTAAATAATAACAATAAGCATAATATTCTCCTAAAGAGGACACAAAATAGCCCTAAAATGACATACATATTTAGCACTTATCAATATATATATATTAATACTATTGATATAAATATATATATATATATATAGTATATATATATGTATATATATATATATGAATATATACCATATATACACACAATAAAACACACCCACACACACACCACACACACATATAGAAACCCTTATATGTAATGTCTGTATATATAAGTATGCATGTTATATACATATATATACATACGTAACACAGATATATATATATAGTATATATATATATATATATATATATATGTATATGTATATGTACATATACATATGTACCCATATATATATATATATATACACACACACACATATATATGTATGTATATGTACACATATATACATATATATATATATATATATATATATATATATATATATATATATATATATATATGTATTGATGTATTGTAAGACCCCGCATTTTCGTTTTCCCTTAAGCTAACTAAATTTCCTTTTTACGTTCTAAATTCATATTTTTAGTAACTGTATGAGTTAAATTATTATCGATGTGCTTTTGGGAGCCATAATTTCATTAAAAAAAGAGATTAT
This sequence comes from Carnegiea gigantea, assembly GCA_029747015.1. Taxonomy (NCBI): domain Eukaryota; kingdom Viridiplantae; phylum Streptophyta; class Magnoliopsida; order Caryophyllales; family Cactaceae; genus Carnegiea; species Carnegiea gigantea. The sequence goes on from JAKOGI010004654.1 coordinate 18,274, forward strand.
TATTGCTATTATTGATTTCAAAGTCAATTCGTGCCATTTATGCCTTTAAATTATATCGATAGTTTGATTTAGTGATTATTCGATTTAATTAGTTGCTTCCCGAATGCGATTAGGTTTTCAACCTTAGAATTAGTTTGTGGTTTATTGAATCGAACCTTGACGTATTTGGGAACGAGTAGTCGATAGAAGGTCGTATTAGTGATTCGGGCTTGGAGTTCAGGATACGAACTAGACTAGCGATGTCAATAACTGATCAGCTTGAGTCAAAAAAAAAAAAAATAAAAGGGGCCGAAGCCCCTTTCTCTATCAGGTGAAAGAGAAACACAAAAGGGGGGGTGGTTCTCAACCCAGCCACGACCCCAACACCGACAGAGAGAAAGAGAGAGGAGGAGGAGGGGGCCGTCCGGCCAGGAAGTGCGCCGGCGGCGGTGCAGCACCATCCCGGTATGCACGACGGTGTTTCGACCACCCTAGTGACGGCCCCGAGCCAAAATAGTCAGAGGGATAGAGAGAGGGATGAGCAAAGGGGAGTGAGACGGCCGGTGGCGACGACGCCACTGTGGTGCGCACGCCCACCCGGTGGTCCACCAGCCAGGTGCAACCATCACAGAGTGAGAGAGAGATGGGTCGAGCGAGAGCCTTGGTTCGGGGGGGTTAGGGTTTGAAACCTCTAATGCCACCACTACCGTTCTGATGACTGGTGTGGGTTCGAAATTGACCCTACCGAACGAAGGCTGGAGGTTGGCAGAACGGGTCAGCAGTGACTAGTGAGTGAGGAAGCCAACCGAACCAAACCCTAAGTTGATTTACTAGCTTGGATTCCAGGTGGGTGTTTCTCGCCTCCTAAGCTATTACTATTTTCAAAAATGTTTTTCGGTAGATTGATGTTGCATGTCAAGTAAAGATTCGTTAAATTCATTAGAAATGTCAAGAAGTGAGCTATTCATGTTTAGGTTCGATTCATTTGGTTGATTTATGCCTGAGATTGTAAATCGATGCGAATTATGTGTGTTTAGCTTCAATTCGAATCAATTTAGGTGAATCATGCTTGAAATGTTAACTCGAAGTAATTTAAATGTGTTTAGCGTCGATTCGAATCAATGAATGTAAAACATACTTGAAATGTTAATTCGAAGTAATTTAAATGTGTTTAGCGTCGATTCGAATCAATGGACGTAAATTATGCCTGAAATGTTAATTCTAGGTGATTTATATATGTTTAGCTTCAATTCAAATCAAGTAATGTAAGTTATGCCTGAAATGTTAATTCGAAGTGATGTACATATGTTTAGCCTCGATTCGAATCTATATAGTTAATTCATGCCTAAGTTTTTAATTCGAAACGAATTATATATGTTTAGCGTTAATTCAAATGCATATAGTAACCCATGCCTGAAGATTTAGATTGAAGTGAGATGTACATGTTTATGATCGTCTCAAGCATGTATAATTAACTCATGCCTAATTAATAGTTTCGAAATGAAATATGAATGTTTAGAATTGACTTTAGTACATTTAGTTAATACATACCTGAAAGTTTGGTTCGAAGTAAACTATGCATGTTTAGGATGAAATTTAATATATTTAGTTAACGCATGTTTGAAGGGTTGGCTCAATAAGTGAACGACACGACAAGGGATTGCCTAAGGTTTATTACGTCTTAATGACCTAGAAAGGGTTTAATGGTAACCTCGACATAATAAACGAACACCATGGGACCCGTTATGCTCAAAAGGCCTAAATAGGTTTGAATAGTCATTTCGGTGCAAGTGATGAATGTTTAGACTCGTATCATGTCTAAGTGACCTTAACGGATTCAAATGGCAGCGTGGATGTGATCAACGAAAGTTTAGAGTCGTGTTATGCATAAATGACCAAATTAGCCTAGACGGTGAATCATTTTATGCCTAAATAGAGATTCGATTCATGTTAAGGTTTAAAGACATAAATAAGCATGCTTAATAGAACGATTGAATCGCATTATGTTTAAATGACCATAATAGCCTGAATAGTGATACATTTCATGCTTAGTCAGTTTAACCTAACACATTAGACGTCCATTTCAAGTCAAGCTCACATGAATGCTTAAATGTATATATATATATATATGTATATACATGTGCATGGTTATAACCGTTTGCTGCAGCGCTTCGATAATCGCTAGTTATTTAATTGGTAAATCCGGCATTGGTAAGTTGCGTAAGTTTTGTATCGCTTTCCAGTATATCATGATGACTAGGATGCTAGATTATGAAATTGAAACCAAGATGGTAGTTGGATGCTTTGAGGAAGAACTATGAGTGGTTCGGGGTCTTTGTGGTACGGTGCTTGTGAGGAGGGAGCTTGGGTTGTGAATTAACCGCAATCGTGTGGATTGCAAGGCCATGTGTGGCTCATTGTGCTGAATTGATTATGCAGTGCTTAAATGTGATACATGTGGAGCCCCTTCCCTTCCATGTCCTCAAGTTATATTATGTGCATCAGGGTGAGATTTTCAGAGAAGGATTTCATGTTTTGAAAGAATAGTAGCCATAAATATTAGTACGTGATGGCATATTTTAACTAAATGAATACAGTTTTGGGAGTGGACCTGCTTGAACAGGGGAATCCTAAAGAGTTTTACAAAGGCGTGAGTTGCATGATAAAGGATTTCGCTGTGAGGGGCAGTAAATTTATTAGTCGTTATGACCAGTTTAAATAGCTAAGAAGTGCTTAGGGACAATAGATGGGAGTGAACCTGCTCGAACGGGGGAATCCCTAGCTTAGGGAGTAATCCCTACAGACCCTGGCGAGGGTTAAGGTCCCAAGTTAGTTGCCATCCCGGGAGTAAGAGCTTAGTGTGAGTTAATCTCACTGTGATTGAGTGTAGATCTCTCCCAACCAGCACTTTAAGATGATCTTATGCACAGAGTAGTTTCTTATTAAATAAGAAAAGCAGTTGGCGTTTCGCTTTTTTAAGTGTTTTAGAAAGAAAGTTTTTAAGGGTTATTATGAGATCAAGATGAAAGAGATTCTTTTAAAAGAATATGAGCCTCAAGAGGCTAAGAGAAGAGTTTTTATGGGTCTCAAGAGGCTAAATGAAGTGTTTTCAGTAAAAGAAAGAAAGCTTCCTGTGTATGACATGTGCATGTTCTAAGTTTAACTTATGAATGAGATGCTAAGTAAAATACGAATATGAGAAGTAAGTCTTATGAGCATATTTCATACATATTCTATGAATGAGAATTGATTGAGACTTGAAATTTGTGTATCTTATGCATACCATATGAATGAAATGTCAAGAAAAGTATGATTCTAAAAAGAAATAACCTTATGTGCACATCATATGAATAGGGTGTCATGCATAGTTCGAATAGAACGCTAAGAAGTTATGTTTATGAAAAAGAAAGCCCCTGTGCTTAACCTCGTCGCTTGCTTAAGTATTTGACTGCCCGATAATAAAGAAGTTTGGTTATTTAGAAACCTAGAAATGTGTTTGAATGCTTAAGTGAAGTTTATGGTTAGTAACATTTCCATAAGAATTTTATGAATGCCTAATATAATAGTAAAGTATGGAAATGTGATATGTGTCTAGTAAAGATATTATTGCCTGTAATGGTTTTGGTTTTAAGGGAGTCGGGGGACACTCACTGAGCGTGTGGTTGCTCATCCCACTACTCTTTCCCCTTTTCCCCAGGTATTCTTTATAACAGGAAAAAGATTGAATCAGCTATGACAAGATGGAATCCGTTCATGCTTGCAAGGTGTCGTTTGTGCCCATGGAAGGGATCTTACGTGTTTAATGAAGCCACGTTATGTATTATTGGTTTGGAATGTTTGTAAACAGGGATTCTAAGTTCATGTAATGCATATTGTTTATGAGTCGCTCTGAACAGTCTTATGAGCCAACCATCTAGTCAGTTAGATGTCTTTTGGTTAAAGTTAGCTATGCTTTGGGATGTAAACTCCAATACTCCAGTTGTATGAACCGTTGAGTTGTATCTTCCATTTCTCCTTTATTCTTGAATTAATCTGGTTGGTGTACTCCGAGCGGGTGGCTCGTTGAGTTGTGAACTCCGGCGTGCGGCCATTAAATTGCTTTTAAATGTTTTACGCTTCCATGTAATTGCAGGGATCTATTGTAAGGCTTATAGCCTGGAATCGTCCACTTTTAAGGGGAAACTCTGTCCGTTTCGTCCCAAAATTCAGGTAGAAAGTTAAGAAAACGTAACGCTTTTGGCCATAGGGGCTGGGGGAGTTACACGTATACACATTTATATATATGTATACATATATATATATATATATATA
>JAKOGI010004655.1:0-20000 GCA_029747015.1 Carnegiea gigantea
TGTGTTTATATATATATATATATATATATATATATATATATATATATATATATATATATATATATATATATATATATATATATATATTTGTGTGTGTGTGTGTGTGTGTGTGTGTGTGTGTGTGTGTGTGTATAAGGGCCACGCTTTCTTCTTGTTGCTGACTAACTGTTTCGGTTGTTAAGTTTACCAACTTGCATTTTAATTATTTTTCATCAAGGATATTATGTCATTTGTGCGCGTTTTTAAAAATTAATTTTGCTAAAAAGAACGACTTTATTACTATTGTTATTATTGTCGTTATTTATTTAGAAAATTTTTCGGTTGATTGTAACACCCTCAGCCGCTAGGGTTGGATGCGTTACATCTTCTTGACTTTCTGTTTAAATTTTGGGACAAAATAGATAGAGTTTCCCCTAAAAACTAACCGTTTCCAGGCTAAAAGTTTTATAATACGTCCCTGTAAATCAACGGAAGCGTAAAAACATTTAAAAGAAGATCAACGGCCGCACACCGGAGTTCATAACTCAACGAGCCACCCGCTCGGAATACACCAAATAGAATAGTTCATTAATACAGAAGAAATGAAAGATACAGCTCAACGGTTCACACAATTGGAGTATTGGGGTTTACATCCCAAAACACAGCCAATTTCGAGTTGAGACATCTAACCCAATCAGATGGTTGGCTCACACGACCATACAGAGCGACTCATAAACAATATGCATTATATGAGCTACAAAACTTAGTTAACAACAATTACAAACTAGGAATACGTTATATTACATCGTCGACTCGTGAAACAACTTCTATATGGCACATATAACTCTTTTTTAACCTGGGGTAAACTTCAACTCCACATAAGTGGCTTGACCTTCACCTGTCACAAAGAAAACCTGGGAAAGGAGGAAAGAGTAGTGGGATGAGCAACCACACGCTCAGTGAATGTCCCCCAAGCCCCTTAAAACCAAAACTGTTGCAGGTAATAGCATCTTTAATAGTCACATATCACATATTCATACTTTACTATCATATTAGGCATTCATAAAACCCTTATAGAAGGATCACTAAACATAAACTTCATTTTAACCACTCAAACATATTTCTAGATTCCTTAATGACTAAGTTCCTTTACTAACAAGCAGTTATGCACATAAGTAAGCATCGAGGGCTAAGCATGAGGATCTTTCTTTTTATAACATAACTTCTCAGCATTCCATTTAAACTATATATAAAGCACCATTCACATGATGTACACATAAGGTTATCTCTTTTCATAATCATGCTTTTCTTGGCATTTCAATCATATGATATACATAAGGCACACATAAACACGTATCAAGCATTTACGTATTATCAATCATCATATTACGCTACATGACACCCTCGTCAGCTATTCACATATTGAAAGTTCATTCTTTTGGGAAAGATGCCTTCATTCATGGAACTTTTAACATGCTATAACTTTCTTTCTCAATTCATGCACCTTCAATCAGATAGATTTGATATAGATAAGGATGAGGCCACATGATATTAGAATTCACATTCAACCATGCTTAAGAATCATTTCATAAAGCATTCAGTGAAAACTCTCTTTCTTTCATTGAAAACTTTCTTTCATTGAAGACATTTTTCCTCAACTCCTTGAGGCTCTTGTTCTTTTAAAAGAGATTTCATTTCGTATTGGTCGTACAACGACCCTTATCAGCTTCTCATACTTCGTTCCATATGGCCTCTTAGGGCCCGTAAAAAATTGCTTATCATTCAAAACACTTGAAATGGCAATATGCCAACTGCTTTTCTTTACTTATTAGGAAAATACATCTGGTATAAGATCATTATAGGGTGCTGATTGGGTGAGATCTATTCTCAAACCCCATAGTGAGACCTAACGCTCACACTAAACTCTTACTCCCGGGATGGCTACATAACATATCGGACCATTACATTACCCTCGTCAGGGTCTTCTAGGGTTTCCTAGTACCAGGACTTATCCCCTAGGCTAACATCATTCATATCGTATCATATTGTCCACAGCACATTATCTTAGCGAACTTAAAGCGTATAGGCTATAACGGCTAATAACTTTGTTGTTTCTTCTGGTAAAAATCACTTATCATACAACTCACACTTTTATAAAAATGTTTTAGGGATTCCCCCGTTCAAGCAGGTTCACTCCCAAATACTGTTGGTGTAGCTAAAATAGGCCATTGCTTGCTATTAATCATGGCCATTATTAGTTTGAAAACACGAGAAACGTTCTTTGTCAAATCACCACACTTTCACACATAATGCATCTTAGACATATAAAAGGGAAAGGGGTTTACACGTCTCACATTCAAACACTTTCTAATCATTTCAACAACACAATGAGCCACACATGGCCTCGCAATCCACACGATTGCGGTTAATTCACAACCCAGGCTCCCTCCTCACAAGCACCATACCATAAGGACCTCGAACCACTCATAGTTCTTCCTCAAACCATCCAACTACCATCTCGATTTCAATTTCACAATCTAGCATCCTAATGATTATGATATGCTGAAAAGCGATACATAACTTGCACAACTTACCAATGCTGGACTTACCGATTAAACAACTAACAATTAGCAGAGCGCTGCAACCAACGATTGTAACCATGCACATATATATATACACACACACACACACACACATACATATAAGCATTCATACGAACTTAACTTGAAAGGGACGTCTAATATGTTAGGTTAGACTAACTAAGCATGAAACATGATTGCATTCATGTATGGTAGTTAGGGGACGTAAACATGCTTAGTTCGTCATCTAAATACTATGTCTAAAGCTATTATATAAGCATAATTCAACTGAATACACAAGCGTTGATTCGCGCATTCATTCATTGACTCTAAGTTACATTTAGTCTATTACGTCATTTAAGCATATTACGTTTCACGGCGTTCGTCTATCACACCATGGTTACTAAGCCAGCCTAATTATGTCATTCAAGCTTAACATGAGTCTAGTCTCTATTTATGTATGAAACGATTCACTATTTAGGCTAATATGGTCATTTAGACATAATACGATTCAAGCGTTTTACTAAGCATGCTTATCACTTATTTAGGCTAATTTGGTCATTTAGGCATAATACGATTCTCATCTTTCGTTTATCATATCAATGTTACTATTTGAATCCATTTAGGCCATTTAGACATAATACGCTTTTAGGCATTCATTTACCATGTCGACGTTACTATTCGAGTCGACCTTTCAAACATGCATTAACTAAATATGCTAAACTTGATTCTAAACATGCATAGCTTACTTCGAACCAAACTTTCAGGCACGTGTTAACTGAATGTACTAAAATCGATTCTAAGCATTCATATTTCGTTTCGAAACTATTAATTAGGCATGAGCTAACTAAACACGCTTGAATCGATTATAAACAGACATAATTCATTTCGAAGCCATTTTTCAAGCATGAACTAACTAAACTAACATGCATCGATTTGAAGCGTCATTCGTTGTCTCGACATTGCATTTCAAGCCTATTTAAGTCATTTTAGCATAATACGATTCAAGTTACTTTCAAGCAGCGATTTTGCACATAAATCGATTCGAACCAACTTAGGTACAACTGAAACACAGCTACAGCCTATAAACGGATTCTATGCATTTCTAAGCTGAAATTAAAAACTGATTCGAGACATGCATAGCTAACGGCAGCAAATGGCACTCCAGGTATACAAGCTGGTTGGCCATAAATGGGTATGAAATCATCAGGCAATACATTTTCATTCAATTATTGACATTTCTTGCTACTTTAGCTAACCCTAATCTGACATGCAATATCAATCTGCTGAAAACGTTTTTGAAAATAATAATGGCTTAGGAGGGAGAAACACCCACCTGGACTCCAAGCTAAAGGCTCAAATCCAAGGCTGCTAGCTCGACTCTAGGGCTCGAACGACTCCCATTTCCTCGGTTCTTGCTCACCCACGCACGAACAAACCCTCAAACCTTGCCCAGTTCATGCAAATCGAACCCAATTTCAACCCGACCTGGTTTCTGCCTTCTTATGTTACTGCTGTTGTGGGTCTCCTCTTTGCCCGGCTGCCATGGTGGCGCTACCGTGGTGGCCACTGTAGACTCCAGCCGCCAATGGGGGCAGTGGCATGGTGGTGTTGGCGGTTTCTGGTGTCTAGGGTTGGTTCTCTCAACTCGCTCCATCCCTCTCTTTGCTCTCGACGATTGGGCGTGGGACGGCCGGCGGGGCCGATGGTGCCCGACCGGTGCCGACAGGGCAGCGACGCACCCCAACCCCTTCCCTCTCTCTCTCTCTCTCTCTCTCTCTCTCTCTCTCTCTCTCTCTCTCTCTCTCTCGGCGTAGGGTGTCGGGGTTGGGGCTTTGAGAACCCCCCTGCTCACGTGTGTGTGTTGATGGAGTAAGGGGCTTCGGCCCCTTATGTCCCCTTTTCTTTTTTTTTGTTTTTGTTTCATTTGGGTTTAAAAGCTCAGTCAACTAAAATAGCCAGTCCCAATCTCGTACCTCTTATTCTAAACCCAATCATTAATACAATCGCTTATCGATTATTCGTTCCCAAATACGTCAAGGTCCGATTTAATAAACTTCAAAACTAATTCTAATGTTAACAACCTAATCGCATTGGGGAAACAACTAAATAAATCAACTAACGACTAAATTAAACTATTGATATAATCTAAAGGCACAAATAGCACGAATTAACTTTAAAATCAATAATAACCATAGTAATTCTTTTTAATAAAATTATCGTTCACATAAGCACATCTGATAATAATTTAACTCGTAAAGTTAATAAAAATACAGATTTATAACGTAAAAAGATAATACAATTAGCTTAACGGAAAACAAAGAATGCAGGTCTTACATCGATGCTAACCGAAGTTTTTAAAATCATTATTCAATTTATTTAGTCATTTTTTGAATTTCATTAGGATGCTAGTTCGAGGACGTTTCAACCCAAGTTTAGACTGAACGATAACAAAATTGGGATCAGAACTTAGCTGTTGTAGTAATTGGACCAAAAAAAAAGGAAAAAATAAAAGGAGAGTAAAAGGGGGGGTTCATCGGGGGTCCTTGACCCGACCCCCACCTCGGCATCTATTTCTGTCTTCTTCCTCCACGCACACACCAGAACGCCGGCCATCCCCTTCCTCCACCCATGCATCGCCGACGAGAGAGGGACCTTGATGGTCCCCTGGGCACGACCCACTCACCGCCAACCTCCACCAACCCCTTTCCTCCACTGCTTACCGCGAAATGGAGCCGGGCAGCCACGTTTTGGTGGCCTTGAAATGCCACCCACGTGCTTGAATCCGGCCACCCTCTCCGCAATCGACCTCCCTTATAAATTTGGGGGTCGAATTCGACCAAATCACCCATAGACACCATCAAATTCGGGAGCTAGGGTTTGGTTTTAGCAAGCACACGGGCTAGGGTTTCGGGTTCAGTAGTTTAGGCATGCGTTTGGCATGCAATTGCTACTACTGGGATGAAATTTAGGCTGATTCAAGTAAGTGTTCTCCTTCTCCTAAACTATTACTACATTCAAAAATGTTTAAGCTCAGATTGATGTTACATGTTAGTTGGGATTAGCTAGGCTTACTGAAAACGTGAACAGAGGATTGTGCATGTTCTGTTTGGGTGAATTCATGCTCAAAATATACATGTATAGGCTGCCTGTTTACGCCTAGAATTGGACTACTTGCTGTTTCTGTTTATCCATGCTCTGTTTGAATTGAATTCAATTTAGATTCTGCATGTTTAAGCTATCTGAAAGACATCCAGAACTACGCTGATTTTCATGCCTGTTGTGCATGCTTTGAATGACTGAATTTAAGTTTAGGTTATACATGCTTAGGCTATCCTAAAAGTGCTCAGAATTAAATTAAATTGTGCTTGAAATGCTACTTAAAATAGGTCAGAATAACGACAGAAAGTATGCCTGCAATTTGCCAATTTGTGGTTTTATGTTTAGCAAATTGGGTATTATGTGAATAAATGATGCTCTAAACTGAAGCATGTTGAATTAGGTCAATCACATTTAAAAGTAACCTCTAAGTCAAACTAAGCGCATTTTGACTCAATGCATGTTAAGCTAGCATGTCCATGTTGAAAGGTGACCCTTAAAAATAACCTAAGTACACTTTGATTCATCGCCTAACAAGTTGATGTATCCTCAAGGGGGGGTAGCCAAAGCAAGCCAAATCAGAATGCAAAGAGAACAAACGGATTCAAGCTTCCTTTGTAAACACAAGCTCAAAGTAGGATAGTTTTGTGAATAGAACCGAAACTAGCACCTCACTTGGATACAAAAACACCACCAAGTTTAGTACTAGGGCCTTTAACAACTCCTTGGATACAGAAACACCACCAAAGAGAGGTTAAGACTCTTGCTAGATCACCACCTTACCCGGCCAAAGATAGAGATAAGCTAGAAGAGAGTTTGGGAGTTCAAAGGAGCAAAGCTCAACTTCAATCTATTTTCTCAACATGATGGCCGGCCAAAGGGCCTTGGGGGGGTTAAATACAAAGCTTCCTAGTACAAAACATAGGCCCTAGACTACCTTACAAGCTAAACTAGGCAAAAACCTGAAAATCAAAACAACACAAAAACGGTTAGATTAAACCGTGGCTTGACACATCTTCATTGTTGATCTTGAGGCTTAGGTGTCGACCTTGGGAGCTTGGGAGACTTCAATCAGCAGCTTGGCACTCTAATCAAGTCATTTGCAAGTGGATTAAACCTTGATAAGAGCAAAAAGCACCTCAAAAAGAACAATATGCAGCTGCTGCCTTTACCCGGGTAAAAGGGAGTTTCTTCCCTTAATTTGCTGGTTAATAGCTCCACAAGTGTGTAATTTGGCTGAGTTTTTTTATGGCCACTTGATAATATTTTTAATATGCTTTCAAGCCATAAAAGTTTCAGTCCAAATGGAGGAGCTTTGGGCGTCCAAACAGACCCATTTCCAGAACTGGGCAGAACTAAAACAGTTTTGAGCACTTGATTCAACAGCTGATTTGAGGTAGCAAATGACCTCCAAATGACTTGCAATTGGTCTTATTGGAAAGAACACATCTTAAACTTAAAGTTAGGCCTCCTTCATCCCAATCATATCCATTGGAAGGTCATGTAAAAAGGTGAACAAAACCGGATTTGTTCACAGGCCGAAAACAGGATGAAGGCTGAAAATGACTAAGGCAAACTAGGCATGTTTTTTGCACCTTAGCCATTGATTCTGATTGTTTTGGAGCACCTTGAGGGTAAGTATTCATGGTCATGGATGGATCTCCATCATCCTCCCCTTGTTGAGGAGAATTTGCCCTCAAATTGTCCTTGAACTCATGGTGTGAGACCTTTAGAAGTAGCTCTTTAGTGGTGAGGAGTAAGCTCGAATGCTCTTGGTTCCTTTAGGGCTTAATTTTGTGGAGTTGGGATGGGCTTAGGGGGGCAAGGGTGATCTTCTTTCTATCCTTTGGAAAGGTATAAGTATTCAAATAGCCATCATGCATCACCTTTCGGTCAAACAACCATGGCCTTCCCAACAAAAGATGACATGCATCCATGGGGATGATGTCGCACCACAACTCATCTTGGTAACTTTTACCAATGGAAAATGAAATCAAGCACCTCGAATTTACTTACAATCCTTTACCTTGATTGAGCCATTGGATGTTGTAAGGATGGGGGTGAGCCGAGGCTTGGAGGTTGAGTTTCTCCATCATGCTAAGTGAGGCCACGTTCGCACAACTACCACCATCAATAATCACGGAGCACACTTGGCCATGGACCGTGCATCTTGTGTGAAATAGGTCTTCCCTTTGGTCCTCCTTGTCTCCTTTATGGCTACTCAAGGCTCTCCTTAACACAAGTAACTCTCCTTCGTCCGCCTCCTCAACGACCTCCTCCATGAAATACACCTCCTTGTCCTCCTCCTCCTTTTCCTCCTTAGTCGCTTCCCATTCGGCCAAGGAGATGACTCTCCTATTTGGACATTCCGAGGCTATGTGGCCTAGACCTTGACACTTAAAACATCTTTTTGTGTTCAAGGTTGTGGGGTTTGGACGGTTTGGAAGGGTTAGGCTCTTTTGAGGAGCTTGGTTCTTTTGTGTGGTGGAAGGGGTTGGAACCGTGGGTTTAGAAGGTGGGGAAGAGCTCCCCTTGTTGAAGGGTTGGCTCTCGGGAAAGGGTTTGAGAGGTTCTCTTTGAGGAGCTTGGATTTTCTTTGTTGTTCCACTTTATGGGCTAAGACACACACTTCATCAAAGGTAGTATATTGTTGCAATTCTACCACATGAGCATATTTAGGATCTAACCCTCCCAAATACCTCACTATGGTTTGCTCTTCGGGCTCCCTCAAGTCACACTTGATCAACAACTTCTCAAACTCCCTAGTATACTCCTCAACACTCATGTTACCTTGGACAAGGTTGTGAAGTTGGGAGTAGTTATCTTGTAGGTAAGATGGGGGTAAGAAACGGGTTTTAAGTTTGGCTCTCATTTTCTCCCATGTTCGAATCTTTCCCTTTCCTTGCCTAGCTCTTTTGGCACATAAGTTAGACCACCAAAGAGAAGCATACTTACGGAGTCTAATGGCAACAAGCTTCACTTTCTTTTCCTCCGGGATCTCCTTGTAGTCAAAAATCCTCTCTACGGTTTGAAGCCATTCCAAAAACTCGTTGGGGTCAAGCTTCCCTTCGAACTCTGGGATCTCTACCTTGATGTCTCCATGGTGTGAGGTTACTTTCCTTACTCTCCTCATTCTTCCATAGGCCTCTTCTTCACTTGATGAGCTTGAGTGTGTGGCCGCTCTCATTTCTTGCTCGGAATCGGAGGAGTTAGAAGATCGGGAACTCCTAATCTCCTTGCGCTTTTGCTTCAAGGATTCTCCGAGTTGTCGCTTCAAGTAGTCATTTTGACCTTTGACCTCTTCGTTTTGTTGCCTCAAGGCCTCATAGTTCTTCATGAGGGCCTCAAACTTCTCTTCCAAGGTCATACTAGTAGTACTCATGTTGAAATATGATGGAACCTCACGGACAGGATGTGGCACGGGCGTGCTTGGTGGCACGGTGTGACCGTGCTGAAGTTCTGGATGTGGGTGAAGATGAAATGTGGATGGGAAAGGCAAGTGGCACGGTCGTGCTTCTTGGCACGGGGGGACCGTGCTGAAGTTCTGTCCAGTGAAAAATGTGGGCATGGTTTTGATGTTTTTGTGGGGGAAATGTGTTTGGGTGTTTGGAAGGGTGTTGGGCAGCAAGCTTAGGCCTAGGGAAGCCTTAGCTCTGATACCAAATATGATGTATTCTCAAGGGGGGGTAGCCAAAGCAAGCCAAATCAGAATTCAAAGAGAACAAACAGATTCAAGCTTTCTTTGTAAACACAAGCTCAAAGTAGGATAGTTTTGTGAATAGAACCGAAACTAGCACCTCACTTGGATACAGAAACACCACCAAGTTTAGTACTAGGGCCCTTAACAACTCCTTGGATACAGAAACACCACCAAAGAGAGGTTAAGACTCTTGCTAGATCACCACCCTACCCGGCCAAAGATAGAGATAAGCTAGAAGAGAGTTTGGGAGTTCAAAGGAGCAAAGCTCAACTTCAATCTATTTTCTCAACATGATGGCCGGCCAAAGGGCCTTGGGGGGGCTTAAATACAAAGCTTCCTAGTACAAAACATAGGCCCTAGACTACCTTACAAGCTAAACTAGGCAAAAACCTGAAAATCAAAACAACACCAAAAACGGTTAGATTAAACCGTGGCTTGACACATCTTCATTGTTGATCTTGAGGCTTAGGTGTCGACCTTGGGATCTTGGGAGACCTCAATCAGCAGCTTGGCACTCTAATCAAGTCATTTGCAAGTGGATTAAACCTTGATAAGAGCAAAAAGCACCTCAAAAAGAACAATATGCAGCTGCTGCCTTTACCCGGGTAAAAGAGAGTTTCTTTCCTTAATTTGCTGGTTAATAGCTCCGCAAGTGTGTAATTTGGCTGAGTTTTTTTATGGCCACTTGATAATATTTTTAATATGCTTTCAAGCCATAAAAGTTTCAGTCCAAATGGAGGAGCTTTGGGCGTCCAAACAGACCCATTTCCAGAACTGGGCAGAACTGAAACAGTTTTGAGCACTTGACTTCAACAGCTGATTTGAGGTAGCAAATGACCTCCAAATGACTTGCAATTGGTCTTATTGGAAAGAACACATCTTAAACTTAAAGTTAGGCCTCCTGCATCCCAATCATATCCATTGGAAGGTCATGTAAAAAGGTGTACAAAACCGGGTTTGTTCACAGGCCGAAAACAGGATGAAGGCTGAAAATGACTAAGGCAAACTAGGCATGTTTTTTGCACTTTAGCCATTGATTCTGATTGTTTTGGAGCACCTTGAGGGTAGGTATTCATGGTCATGGATGGATCTCCATCACAAGTTAGCTTAATTATGTCTAAAAGCATGCTTCAAAACTACTTATACGTGCTCTAAGTTGATGTATGCTGAATTAGCCGTATCATGCTTGAAGATGTCCTCGAAATCACCTGAGAGTGCCTTAAGATGATGCATGTAGAGTTAGTTCATCTATGCTTAAAAGTGGCCTTGCAATGACCTATGCGTGCATTTAATCGATGCTTGTTGAGTTAAGTGAATTTATGCTTGAAAATGACATGAACATGGTATACTTATTTCCTATTTGTGAGTAATGAATGTAAGCTACATTCATGCCTTGTCAGTTATTTCCCTTCGTTAAGTACTTTATTCAAGTTAATGCGATATATATATATATATATATATATATATATATATATATATATATATATATATATATATATATTATATGTATGTATGTATGTATGTATGTATGTATATATATATATGTATATATATATGTTGTAACGTGCTGCTGGATGGGTGCTGCTCGCTCAGTAAGATTATATATCGATATTTCATTATAACCATTGAGTTAGAATTCTATGGTTATAGAATTGAAAACAAAGATGGTAGTCGGATGGCTTGAGGTTCAACTAATAAGAGTTTTGAGGTTCTTTGTGGTCGGTGTTGCGTAAGGAGGGAGCCTAGGTTGTGATTGACCGCAAATCGTGTGGATTGCGAGGTCATATGTGGCTTATTCTGCTTAGTTGATTATAAAGTGTTTGAATGTGTTACGTGCAAACCCCCTCCCCTTCTAGTCATTAAGTTTCATCTTGCAAGTGAGGGTGAGTTCGAAAAAGAAAATTTTCATGGTTGTAACTAATAGTAGCCATAACTATTAGCAATCAAAGGCCTATTTTAACTATATGAATGCAGTTTTGGGATTGAACTCGCTAGAACAGCGGAATCCCTAAGAAATTTAAATAAGAAGAGAGTGCGCTATATGAAAAAGAATTTCACTGTGAGAGGAAGCAAACTTATTATCCGTTATGGCCATACGCTTTAAATTGGCTAAGATATTTTGTGCTTAGGGACAATAATGGAAGTGAAGCTGCTTGAACGGGAGAATCCCTATCCCAAGGAGTAATCCCAATAGTGGGAAGCCCTAGAGACCCTGACGAGGGTTAAGGTCCAAAAGTTAGTTGCCATCCCAGGAGTAAGAGCTTAGCATGAGCGATAGTCTCACTAGGGGTTGAGAATAGATCTCACCTAACCAGCACATTCTAATGATCTTTTGCCTAGAGTATTTTCCTAATAAGTAAGAAAAGCAGTCCACATTTCACCAGTTTAAGTATTTCAGAAAGAAAGAAAGTTTTTCAGGGCCATTAAGGGGCCAGATTTAATGAAATATGAAAAGCTCATAAGGGTCGTTATATGACCAATACGAAAGGAATCTCTTTTAAAGAATGTAAACCTTAGGAGGTTATGAAAAGTGTTTTCAAAGAAAGAAAAGAAAATTTCTATAAATGCTTAATGAAACAGATTGTTGAATGTGACTTCAAGTAATGTGTGGCCATAGTCTTATAATACATTGAGCATGTATGTTTTAAAAGTGCATGATTTGAGTAAGAAAGCTCCTAGCATGTTTGTTGCCCTTCAATTTAAGAATCTCTCATAAGTGAATATTTAGCCAAGGAATGACGTATGAGTTGTGTCACATAGCCTAATATGATAATAGTATTACATAAATGCTTGACACGTGACTATTATAGGTAATATTGCCTGCAAATGGTTTTGTTTTAAGGAGTGGAGGAACTCACTGAGCATTTGGTGGTTCACTCCATTTCCTTTCTCCTTTTTCCCCAGGTGATGATTGAAAGATTGTATATGCTGCCTCACCTGAATGTATCTTTTGTGAAGCTACATTTTGTAAAGCTACCTGTTCTCTTATTTTAGGTAAAGAAATGTATGAAGCAAGCATGTAGTTGGCTCTAGGCCAGGTTACGATCTATGTAAATTAATTGAACTAACATTTGCAATGGCATAAGCCTCAACCCCGAGTGCGTTACTCATGGGGAAACTCCTAATTTCTTTGAATTTTGTTGTAATGTCACTAGGTACGCCTTAAGTTTGCATTCAAACTTTATAAATGTTACAAATATAGGCGAAACTCTTACAATTTTATTCTAGGATTCTCTAACTAACTTAAAGTTAGGTCAAATTCTTGAAAGAAGTCTCTAGTCATGACAGCCTTAGGGGTCTCCCTTGGGGGATCCTAGCGGTGTGACGCCTCTCGTGGGTAGAGGGGTGTTACATTGGGTGGTGTCAAAGCTATAGGTTTGCATATTCATCTAGATGTGACATTAAGAGTTTCGGTGTGTGAAATATATGCTTTAAAGTACTTACATGAGCTTACTTTGTGCTTGCATTGTATATTCGTGTGCACAAACTAGAAATATGGCTTAGGACACCCATGTAAACACGTGCTTGCTAGTTTTATTCTGAACCCAGTATGGTGATGTAAGATGGTGTTTAAAATCGTCGATTTTGTATACTTTCTGTTCTGGCTGGCTGTATGGAAGGCAGTTATCTTTTGGGAAGCCGTGGTGAGGAGTAACCAGTGCAGACCCTTGCGGGTCACCCAGAACCACTGGACTGTCAAATTCATTCGAGAGATACCTGTTACAGGAAGGTGGAGTGAAGTTACTTTCGAACCTCTGCCCATTTACCGTACAAATGAGGGCTTATACCCCACCTTCAGAGGTTTGGTAGATTTCCTAATATTGGCGAAAGGACAGGTGGATTTCTTAGGAGACACTCCCTTAGAAAAGAGCAATGCCGCCAGCCAGTTGGTCAATATGGCATTAATTACTCCCGCTATGGGACAACACCTTCTAACCACAATAGTTGAGAGAAATCAAGTTAAACACCACTAGATGAGACTTCTGTTCGCGAAAAACCCTTAAGTGGAGCGATACAAGCAAGTAAGCATGATGTGGATATTCTGGATAGATTCCTTTGGTGTGCAATATCCCCGTGGCTAGCAGGCTACAATGTTGAGAATGAGGGAGCTGGTGGATAAGGAGCCCGATGTGGAATACTTCCCGACTTTCAGATTGTGGAACCCACCAGCCCCGGATGAGTCTGAAGGCTCGAATGAGCCAATGGTGGACGAACCTCCTGAGGAAGATTCCTCCAATGATTAATAGCGCCAAGTGTAACCCAAGGTTTTCTAATATATGTATTGTATCTAAATAAGTCATAGCTAGTGTATCCTCCCAGTTTCTTTTTCCCCAAGGCGTTAGTGTATCAGAAGTTCCTAGATAACTTCCAGGTTTAGTGTATTCTTGAAATGAATAAATAAGTAGGGGTGTTACCCTGATGTTTTGTAAAATGTGAATGTATGCTTTTAGTAAGGAAAAAGGAGTGTTTGTGTGACTTGGAATGGGATCGCGCCAATACTTATAAACTATGAATTCTATTTAATATCGTACTATGCCTTTAAATGCCTTTGACAAATCTATTTTCATGCATAAAACTAAGCAACTTTACATAAACAATTATGTAGCCAATGCCTCCTCGAAGGGAACCAGTGGCAGAACCAACCGCCTTGGAAATGATATGCCAATTCAATAAACTGAAACCACCTAAGTTTGGTGGTGGGAACGACCCTTTTACATATGAGGAATGGTTGAGAAGAATGGAGAACTTATTCGAGGTAATGGACTGCCCTAAAGGCTTCAAAGTGCGTCTAGCAACCCATCAGTTTGAAAGAGAGGCTGAATTCTAGTGGGGAACTGTCAAACCCCAAGCTGGTGAACCAACTTTAACTTGGGAATAGTTGAAAACTTTTATAGATGCCCAATACTATCCTCGAGACATGAAAAGAGCTAAAGAACAAGGGTTTTTACGCCTAAAGCAAGGGCAAATAAGCGTGATGGAATACGCATCGAAGTTTAATGAGCTTAGTCGTTTTGCACCTAATCAGGTCACCACAGAGGAAATAAGAATGGACCACTTTGAACAAGGCCTGAAAGAACCAATTAAATGAATGATAGCTAAACATGTCTTTACCACCTTTCAAGAGATGTATCAAAGGGCAGTGAAAATAGCCCGAGTCATAGAGGAGACTGAGGCTGAGAGTCGGCAAATGGGCTTAGCCAAAAGGAAATTTAGCCCAGGAGGATCCAGCGCTCAGGGGAACAAGAAATTCAGGTTCTTCAACCTTGAGAGGAACCGGGGCAAAGGAAAATAAGTTACGCCGAGGCAAGAGATGGAACCCTGCAATTAGTGCGAACGTTTACATTATGGTCCGTGCAAACACGATATGTAAGGATGCTATGGGTGTGGTGCAATGGACCACAAGATTGTAGACTACCCCAAGAAGGTGTGGAATCGACACGGCAACATGCAAGGTGTAAGCATGGGAACTAGTCCAGTCACGCAAAGAGGCCGCCCTCCTACGAATGCAGCTACGAGAGGCAACCGAGGCAGAAAAAGGCCACAAGCAGGTGGCTAAGTGTTCTATCTAGAAGGTGAAGAGGCAAAGAATCCCACTGCCACTGTATGAGGTACCCTCCTTATCAATCATCTTTACGCTCATGTTTCATTTGACTCGAGTCCACACATTCTTTTGTAAATTCTATTTTTACAAATAAGCTCGCCAGCAAGCTTGACGAGATGGATGTGCAACTATATGTAACCACTCCCTTAGGATTTACCTATTACACTGATGTTGTTTTCAAAAATTATGCTATTAAATTGGAAGGGAGAGTCCTCCATGTAGATCTAGTACAGTTAGATATACAAGGTTGGGATTTTATTCTAGGGATGGATTGGATAACTAAGCCTAAAGTGACCATTGATTGTGAAAGCAAGTTAGTGACCTTCTCGACCCCTGATGACGAAAGAATAATCTTTAAGGGAAGTGGCCACCAAGTGAGCATTCCAACTATATTTGCCATGTAAGCATTCAGGATGTTAAAAAAAGCATGTCAGGGATATCTGTGCGCAATTAAGGCCACAGAACAAAAAGACCTAGACTTGAATGAAATTCCGATAATAAGGGAGTTTCCCAATGTATTCTAAGAAGTACCAGGGTTACCACCCGATCGAGAGATCGAATTTATCATTGAACTTGTGCCTGGAACTGCCTAATATCTAAGGCACCCTATCAAATGGCACTTGCTAAATTAACGGAATTGAAAACCCATTTACAAGAGTTACTAGACAAGAGGTTAATTCAGCCTAGTGTCTCACCTTGAGGAGCACCAGTGCTCTTTGTGAAGAAGAAAGATGGGAGTTTAAGGCTATGTATCGATTATCGAGAGTTGAACAATGTAATAGTCAAGAACAAGTACCCACTCCCTAGAATAGATGGCCTGTTTGATTAGCTAGCTGGTTCTTCAGTGTTCTCAAAAATTGATTTGAGATCGAGGTGCCATCAGTTAAAGATTAAGAAAGAAGGTGTACCCAAAACTGCCTTTCGAACTCGATATGGGCACTATGAGTTCTTACTATTGCCATTTGGGTTAACTAATGCTCCTGCCTTCCTCATGGACTTGATGAATAGGGTCTTCAAACCGTTCCTCAACAAATTCGTAGTGGTATTCATCGATAATATCCTAATGTACTCCAAGACCAAAGAAGAGCATGCAGACCACTTATGAATAGTGTTGAAAACAGTAGAAGAACACAAACTTTATGCCAAGCTTAAGAAGTGCGAGTTTTGGCTGAAAAATGTTCAGTTTTTGGGTCATATGGTAACTAAAGAAGGCATATCGGTGGATATAGCGAAGGTAGAGGCCATTGTGAATTGGCCAAGGCCCACTAATATCTCCGAAGTGCGAAACTTCTTAGGTATGGATGGTTACTATAGGAGATTCGTAGAGGGATTTTCTAAACTAGCCCTACCTATCACCAAACTACTTCGGAAAAGTAATAAATTTGAATGGACAAGGGAGTGTGAAGATAGCTTTCAGGAGCTAAAGAGATTACTAGCATCTGCACCAATACTAGCAATACCTGAAGGCAATTAAGGGTTTGTAATCTACAGTGATGCATCCAAGAAAGGATTGGGATATGTTCTAATCCAAAAGGACAGAGTCATTAGCTATACCTCTCGCTAATTGAAGCCTTACGAAGAAAATTATCCAAGGCACGATCTAAAATTAGCTGCGGTTGTGTTTGCCCTGAAAATCTAGAGACACTACCTTTATGGAGTAAGGTGTGAGGTATATACTGACCATAAGAGTCTAAAGTATATTTTTACTCAGAAGGAATTGAATATGAGGCAAAGAAGATGTTTAGAACTCCTGAAGGATTATGATATGAAGGTCAAATATCACCCTGGTAAAGTAAACGTAGTGGCCGATGTGTTAAGTAGGAAGTCTACTGGGATAGTGGCCTGCTTACTCACGCAAGAAAAGAGACTCTTGAAAGAGCTCGACACGCTATAAATAGAGGTGGTATTACTAGGGGATCAAAGCTATTTAGCAGCGCTTCAAATCTCTTCTCCATTGATTGAACAAATTAAGCAGCATCAGAATGATGACCCTGAACTTATAAGGATCAGGAAGAGTGTGGAAGAAGGAAGGAACAAGGAATTTTCAATCCAAAATGAAGTACTTTGGCATGGAAGTAGTATATATATTCCAAACATAACAGTTCTCAAAAAGGAGTTGTTAAAAGAAGAACACAACTCTATACTTACTACTCAACCCAAAGGTACGAAGATGTACCATGACTTGAAAACCCATTATTGGTTGAATGGGATGAAAAGGGACATTGTAGACTTCGTAGCTCGGTGTCCCACCTGTCAAAGGGTGAAAAATAAGCATCAAAAACCTGGAGGATTATTACAACCTCTACCAATCCTGGTATGGAAATAGGAGCACCTTACCATGTATTTTGTTATGGGGATGCCAAAAACCACCAAGCAACATGATAGTGTTTGGGTGATAGTTGATAGGCTGACTAAGGCTACACACTTCTTAGTCATTAAAATCACTTTCACCTCTGAGCAGCGTACATCAAGGAGATGGTCAGATTGCATGGTGTGTCGCTTAGTATTGTGTCAGATCATGATATCAAGTTCATATCCTGCTTCTGGCATGGTTTTCAAATAGCAATGGGTACAAAACTACGTTTAAGTATAGCCCTCGACCCTCAAACAGACAGACAATCAGAAAGAACCATTCAAACTCTGGAGGACATGTTGAGAGCCTGTGCACTTGATTACGCCAGGACTTGGGATCATAATCTATGCCTGGTCGAGTTTGTGTATAATAATAGCTACCATGCCAGTATAGGCATGGCCTCTTTTGAGGTATTATATGGTCGACGCTGCAGAACTCCTACTTGTTGGAACAAAGTAGGAGAAAGGGAACCCTACAAGGTAGAGTGTTATTTCCATCAGGTAAGTAAATTTTGAGAACGGAATTCTTTTAAGGGAGAGAGAGTGTAAGAGTTACACTTTCTTTCTATTGCTAACTAACTGTTTTAGTTGCTAAGTTTACCAAGCTGCGTTTTAATTATTTTTCACCAAGGATATTATGTCATCTGTGTGCGTTTTTAACAATTAATTTCACTAAAAAGAATGGCTTTATTATTTTTGTTATTGTTGTCGTTATTTATTTAGAAAATTTTTGGGTCGATGCTAACCCAAGTTTTTAAAATCATTATTCGATTTATTTAGTCATTTTTCAAATTTAATTAGGACGCCAGTTCTAGGACGTTTCAACCCAAGTTTAGACTGAATGATAACGAAATTGGGATCAGAACTTCGCTATTATAGTAATTGAACAAAAAAAAAGGAAAATGAAAAGAAGAGTAACAGGGGGGTTCATGGGGGATCCCTAACCCGATCCCCACCTCGGCATCTCTCTCTCTCTTCTTCCACCACGTGCACACCAGAACACTAGCCATCTCCTTCCTCCACCCACGCATCGCCGACGAGAGAGGGACCACGATGGTCCCCTGAGCACGACCCACTCACCGTCGACCTCCACCAACCCCTTTCCTCCACTTCTTACCGCGAAACAGAGCCGGGCAGCCATGTTTTGGTTGCCTCAAAATGCCACCCACGTGCTTGAATCCACCCACCTTTTCCACAATCGACCTCCCCTATAAATTTGGGGATCGAATTCGACCCAAATCACCCACAAACACCATCAAATTTGGGAGCTAGGGTTTGGTTTTAGCAAGCACACGGGCTAGGATTTCGGGTTCAGCAATTTGGGCATGCGTTTGGGCATGCAATTGCTACTACTGGGTTGAATTTAGGCTGATTCAAGTAAGTTTTCTCCTTCTCCTAAACTATTACTACATTCGAAAATGTTTAAGCCCAAATTGATGTTGCATGTTAGTTGGGATTAGCTAGGCTTAATGAAAACGTGAAGGGAGGATTGTTCATGTTCTGTTTGGCTAAATTCATGCTCAAAA
This sequence comes from Carnegiea gigantea, assembly GCA_029747015.1. Lineage (NCBI taxonomy): Eukaryota > Viridiplantae > Streptophyta > Magnoliopsida > Caryophyllales > Cactaceae > Carnegiea > Carnegiea gigantea. Next base: position 18,838 of record JAKOGI010004655.1, read on the forward strand.
TATACATGTATAGGTTGCCTATTTATGCCTAGAATTGGACTGCTTGTTGTTTCTGTTTATGCATGCTCTGTTCGAATTGAACTCAATTTAGATTCTGCATGTTTAAGCTATCTGAAAGACATCCAGAACTGCGCTAACTTTCATGCCTGTTGTGCAGGCTTTGAATGACTGTAATTTAGGTTATACATGTTTAGGCCGCCCTAAAAGTGCTCAGAATTAAACTAACTTGTGCCTGAAATGCTACTTAAAATATGTCAGAATAACCATATTAGTTGGACAGAAAGTATGCCTGTAATTTACCAATTTGTGGTTTTATGTTTAGCGAATTAGGTATTATATGAGTAAACAATGCTCTAAACTGAAGCATGCTGAATTAGTTCAATCACGTTTAAAAGTAACATCTGAATCAACCTAAGCACATTTTGACTCGATGCATGTTAAGCTAGTCGTTCATGTTGAAAGGTGACCCTTAAAAATAACCTAAGTACACTTTGATTTGTCGCCTAACAAGTTAGCTTAATTATGTCTAAAAGCATGCTTTGAAACTACTTATATGCGCTTTAAGTCGATGTATGCTGAATTAGTCATATCATATTCGAAGATGTCCTCGAAACCACCTGAGAGTGCCCTAAGGCAATGCATGTAGAGTTAGTTAATCTATGCTTAAAAGTGGCCTTGCAATGACCTATGAGTGCATTTAATCAATGCTTGTTGAGTTAAGTGAATTTATGCTTGAAAATGACATGAACTTAGTATGCTTACTTCCTATTTGTGAGTAATGAATGTAAGCTATATTCATGCCTTGTTAGTTATTTCATTTCATTAAGTACTTTATTCAAGTTAATGCGATACATATATATATATATATATATATATATATATATATATATATATATATATGCTGTAACGTGCCGCTGGATGGTTGCTGCTCGCTTGGTAAGTTTATATATCAATGTTTCATTATAACCTTTAACTTAGAATTCTATGGTTATAGAATTGAAAATCGAGATGGTAGTCGGATGGCTTGAGGTTGAACTAATGAGAGTTTTGAGGTTCTCTGTGGTCGGTGTTGTGTAAGGAGGGAGCCTCGTTTGTGATTGACCGCAATCGTGTAGATTGCGAGGCCATGTATGGCTTATTCTGCTGACTTGAGTATGAAGTGT
>JAKOGI010004656.1:0-22524 GCA_029747015.1 Carnegiea gigantea
ATATATATATATATATATGTATATGTATATGTATATATACCTACATATATATATATATATATATATATGTATATAGACATACTTATACACATATATATACATGTATATATACCTATATATAAATATATATGCATATATATCTCTATGAATAAATATATGTATGTATGTGTGTGATTGTTTGTGTGTGTGTGTATGGATATATATATATATATACACACACACACACACACGTATATGTGCATATATATATATGTATATGTGTGCATATATATATATAATATATATATATATATATATATATATATAGATAATATTATATGGTGTGTGTGTGTGTGTGTGTGTGTGTGGTGTGTATATATATATATATATAATTATTATATATATAGATAGATACACATATATATATGCATAAATAGTGTATATATATGTATGTATATGTGTATATGGTGTAATGTGTGTGTAATATATATATATATATATATATATATATATATATATATATATATATATATATATATATATATATATATATATATATATATATAGATATATATATATATATATATATATGTCTTCCTTCTTCCTCTCGGTACCTACGAGGGCGCCATGGCCGGGGGGAAAAAGGGGGAGGCCCCGACATGTGACTGTGCAGTCCAAGAATGTGAACGCTGATTCATCGTCGGCAGTCGTTCCGACGGCCTTTTCGCCAGTGCTGACTGTTGCAAGAAAAACAGAGTTTTAATATTTATAAACCCCAAGTGCAAGGTATGTCGTTGAGTACTTGGGGTGTCGTCCGCAGGGAATTGTGTTTCCAACTACCAGAGTTCACTAGAGCGTCTCAATCTAGGCGAGATCGAAGGGTGAAGGAGAGAAGAGCTAAACTACGCTACAAACACAGAAACAAGCGACTTGGAATTGTGATTTTACCAATGAGTGAACCAACTAACCAAGACGAGTCCTAACCTACCTAAATTGCACTATGAACAAGAGATGGTCGGTTGCACCATCAAAGACCACCCAAGCTCTCTCTCAAGGGTCATGAGCTAGTCTAATTCGAGTAACCACCTACTTTCGTGGGGTTAGTCGAATTAGACCACAAAACTAGCAACCCCGGACCTAACTCGATTCGGATACTACTTTCGTGTCCCGAATTCGGCCATTCCCTCTCCCACACTAGCAAATTGACCTCACCTCTCAGCATAAGTCAATCGCCCAAAAATATGGATGAAAACCCTCTCAGGCATTTCATCGAACACTTGGCGGGCGTGAAGGAAAACTCTAAGTTCTAGGCATAGATTGGGTATGGTTAGGCCTAGTACAAGATCAATTAGCCATCAAGAGGCTAATCACAACCCAAGCCAACACAATCTACCCACAAAACATCACAAACACAAGGAAACCTAAACTAACAAATAAGAACATAAACTTGAAGAACAAAAACAAAGACAATGAGGTAAAACGAATCTAAATTACTAAATAACATGAATTAGCAACAGAAACTAAACATATAAACTAAACAAAGCAAAAATAAGAATTAAAATGGCAAAACATGAATAAGAACAACAATGAAATAAATAGAGAAAAGGAAGAGGGAAACTTATGCTTGAATTGATCGAAGAACTTGAAATCCACAAGCTTGAATCCCAAAATACAAACTATAATCCTAATCTAATCCTCCTATTGAGGTTTTTATTGACTAAAACGTAAACTAAAACTACTCTAAGAAATCGCCTGGAAGAAACCCCGAGCGACCCCTCACAAACAGACGCCCGAACGGACTTAAATAGAAAACCGAAGCCGCGACGAATCTGGGGAGGTGGCACGGGCGTGCCATGTGGCACGGCCGTGCCACATGGCACGGCCACACCGTGCCACATTGCTGGCACGGTGCCGCCTCCCCCGGTTTGTTTTTGCTGGTTTTCGTCGGTTTTCGCTGTTTTTCTTCGTTTTGTCCCATCTTCGTCCCTTTTCGCGACGTTTGCTTGATTTGGAGTTATTTCCTACAAAACATAAATAAAACAAGGTAAAATCCTATAAAATAAAGTTATTATACGAGTAAAAGGTGGGTAAAAGAAGCACGTAAAATGGGTAAATTTACCGTTCAACACACCCCCACACCTATCTTTTGCTCGTCCTCGAGCAAAATAAAAGAAAAACTAAAGTAAACAACTAACTCACTTTCGTAGGAATCACGGTTGCATTTAGCGTATGCAACAAGCCCTTTAAACCCCTTGGTCACCCCAAGTGGACGAGTAAGGTCTCGTGAAGGGTTTGCAGAAGATATACCCACAAAATCTCAAAAAGGAAAAACAAAGAAAAGAGAAACAAAAATCGAAAAATAAAAGTAGCAAAACACAATATATACATGGGGATAAACTGTACACAATCGAATCAACCAAAACCACCTAATAGCTCAAATATCAGTCTGTACACAGGCATTATATGCACTTCAGGACACATCATCCCAAAGAATGGCATCCAGACATCAGCTTTTCACCCCACGACGCATGAGAACATTGAATCCATCCTGGTGCCTAGTGTGCAAGTGTATCATCACCCTGAAACTAAGCCTACCAAAACCAAACTCAATCCCACGCAATTGACACAAGCTACCTTTTTGATTGGCTAGCATAGAAAGCAGGCTTCCCCAGTAGCAGTATTGCCTCAAAGGGTAACACCCAGTAGCGCATGCCTCAAAGGGGTACTTGTCATTTCCAACTCTTTTCTTCCCCACTTTCTTTTCTTTCCATTATTATTTTTTTCAATACAAACTCATGTTACGCCTCAAAGGGATACACCCAGTAGCGCTTGAATTTGTTTGTTTTTGCTTTTGTTTTGGAAAAAGAAAGGGGGTGCCAGCACATATAAAGGGAACTGTGCAGTAGACAATGGGAGAGTCGGTCGTGGAAGACTAAGAATTCAGGATGATGACAATACATGAATTCAGGACTGGATTGCAAAATTACGATGGGCTGTTGGGGTTAGAACTGAGGTCTAAAACGACAGATTGGGGATGAATATCTATCATACACATTATACTTATATACGAGCTAACAGTCAAGGTATCAGGGATCAAGGCTGATCAAAATAGTACAAAACTCCCCTAAATGCAAAAAGAAAAGAAAAATTTGTACAAAAAGGAGAAAAAATGAAAAAGTTATACAAAAATGAAAAATTTTCACAAAAATAAGAAGAAAAGGGAGATGACCCCACCCCCACACCTAAATCTCACAATGTCCTCATTGGGAGCCGTGAGTCATCACCAACACACAAAAATAAAGAAAGCAAAATCAAATACAAGAAAAAGAAAAGACGACAAAAATATACACAAGCTAACACACTCTCCCAAAAACACAAGCTCACCCAAAATAACAACACGATCACACATAAATACAAACTAACACCACCAAAAATAAATATAGACCAATCCAACAACACCACCCATCACAACACAATAAAAATCCACAAAAACACAAAATTGGTGATCATAGCTAACAACGGCTCAACAACAACCAAATTTCACCACTAGATGATCACCAACAAAAACAAATCCTAATATTTACCACTAAACAAGAACAAAAAGAAAGAAAAGAAAAATAAAAATAAAAAGAAGGGGGGAGAAGAGTGAGAACGAGTATACCAGGTCGGGTACTGAATATACCCGAACTACACCTTGCTAGGACGAGGTTGGGGAAGCGCGAGGAGCATCAGCCACTCCTCGGCGGCGTTCAGGACGCGCATCGCCAATTCAGATGCCGTCAACGCTCGCAGAAGTTTATCAAACACCTGAGCCTGCAACTCAGATGAGTGTAAGTAGGAGCACTTAAACAGGAATGCAGAAATAATAGTAAGTGCTCTCCTAAATTTATCAAATGCCTTAGAAAAATCAGTAGAATGATTGAATTCAATAGGAAAGATGATTTTTCCAGGCATGTCCTCTAGGTATAGACTATAAGGGTCAAGGGAGGGGTCATACCCTCTAAAGGCACCTAGGGACTCCATACAGTCTATCTCATTCCCCTCAAGCATATCATGACATGCAACGAGTGATAAATTATGGTACTCAGGGGAAGAGGAGGGTAGTGAACATGAAGAAGCATGAGAAATATCAAGGGGGTTGAGGGATACATGGTCAGTAAGATCAGGACTAGATGAAACTACAGCCACAGCATCCACACAGGACTCCCCCTCGAGAATTTTGTCAAGATCCTGCACCTCACTACAAGTACCGTCTGACTCAAGACAGAAATCATCCCCATCGACCCTAGCACCAACACAAGATGTCGCACCTACCCCGAACTCCGTCGACTGAGCTAAAGGGAAAGGTGGATCAGGATAGGTCAAAGTGTTGTCCTTAAATGTGCTAGGTAGGGATGGAGCAACAAGAGGTAGAGTAGGTAAGGGAGGGTCGAGCACCTCCCCTAGTCCGGACTCTAGAGGAGGAAAAGACGCACCATCATCACACAGATTGACATCAAGTCTAGGAGCACTAGAACTAGGGTCAATCTTGGGTGATAGGTCATACTCCCTCGATTATTAACAAACTCAGCAAACTCAACTTGTTGCTTGTTCATGGCCTCTATCATACTAGAAATTCTAGCAAAACCATCAGCAGAAATACGATAGGGACAAGAAACACTATCATGGTCAGAACGATGGCAGATCTCACATGCAAGAGGTGTATAATTAGGAATGCAGGGGGATGGGATGGATGAAGTAAATTGACTAGTCTCAAATTCATAAGTATCCCTAGCCAACCACTCAAGTAATTCCCAAGCTTCATCAACGTTTCGAGCACAGAAATCCCAATGCTCCAAAAGAGCACGGGTCTCACAAGTCACACCCTCATAGACCATGTTCAAAATTTCCCACTTCTCGAAGCAATAACCACAATGAGCAAGAAAAGCATGTAATCTATCATAGTATTGCCAAAACAATTCATGCTCATGTTGAGGGAAGTGGAAAGGAGACATATTTTCTTTTTTTTTTTTTGAAATTTTTGATTTTTTGATTTTTTTGGATTTTCACAAGGCCTAGTCTCGAATGCTGAAGTAAACCCCAATAATGAAAAACGCCAATTCCCCGGCAACGGCGCCAAAAACTTGTTGCAAGAAAAACAGAGTTTTAATATTTATAAACCCCAAGTGCAAGGCATATCGTTGAGTACTTGGGGTGTCGTCCGCAGGGAATTGTGTTTCCAACTACCAGAGTTCACTAGAGCGTCTCAATCTAGGCGAGATCGAAGGGTGAAGGAGTGAAGAGCTAAACTACGCTACAAACACAGAAACAAGCGACTTGGAATTGTGATTTTACCAATGAGTGAACCAACTAACCAAGACGAGTCCTAACCTACCTAAATTACACTATGAACAAGAGATGGTCGGTTGTACCATCAAAGACCACCCAAGCCCTCTCTCAAGGGTCATGAGCTAGTCTAATTCGAGTAACCACCTACTTTCGTGGGGTTAGTCGAATTAGACCACAAAACTAGCAACCCCGAACCTAACTCGATTCGGATACTACTTTCGTGTCCCGAACTCGGCCATTCCCTCTCCCACACTAGCAAATTGACCTCACCTCTCAGCATAAGTCAATCGCCCAAAAATATGGATGAAAACCCTCTCAGGCATTTCATCGAACACTTGGCGGGCATGAAGGAAAACTCTAGGTTCTAAGCATAGATTGGGTATGGTTAGGCCTAGTACAAGATTAATTAGCCATCAAGAGGCTAATCACAACCCAAGCCAACACAATCTACCCACAAAACATCACAAACACAAGGAAACCTAAACTAACAAATAAGAACATAAACTTGAAGAACAAAAACAAAGACAATGAGGTAAAACGAATCTAAATTACTAAATAACATGAATTAGCAACAGAAACTAAACATATAAACTAAACAAAGCAAAAATAAGAATTAAAATGGCAAAACATGAATAAGAACAACAATGAAATAAATAGAGAAAAGGAAGAGGGAAACTTATGCTTGAATTGATCGAAGAACTTGAAATCCACAAGCTTGAATCCCAAAATACAAACTATAATCCTAATCTAATCCTCCTATTGAGGTTTTTATTGACTAAAACGTAAACTAAAACTACTCTAAGAAATCGCCTGGAAGAACCCCCGAGCGACCCCTCACAAACAGACGCCCGAACGGACTTAAATAGAAAACCGAAGCCGCGACGAATCTGGGGAGGTGGCACGGGCGTGCCATGTGGCACGGCCTGCCCGTGCCAAGTGGCACGGCCGTGCCACATGGCACGGCCACACCGTGCCACATTGCTGTGGCACGGTGCCGCCTCCCCCCGGTTTGTCCGGTTTTGCTGGTTTTCGCCGGTTTTCGCTGTTTTTCTTCGTTTTGTCCCATCTTCGTCCCTTTTCGCGACGTTTGCTTGATTTGGAGTTATTTCCTACAAAACATAAATAAAACAAGGTAAAATCCTATAGAATAAAGTTTTTATACGAGTAAAAGGTGGGTGAAAGAAGCACGTAAAATGGGTAAATTTACCGTTCAACACTGACCCAAGTTACAGCTACAATGGCCGTTTCTGTGTCACCTGCGGCAGCAAGCACAACTCCAATTCTAATGGCTACACTCATGGATCCAGCACCAAATCTGGCTCCTGCTTAGGGCTCCTATGCATCTTTGGTCGACCCAGAAGATAGTACGCAACTCAAACATATACCTGTGTCTGTTATCAATGGAGTAAAATGCACCAAACTGGGTGCGCAAGACGTGTTCGATGAAATTACTCACTCGTAAAATCCGGTCCTCTGCTCTATTCTTAGAGCAAATCTCGTATTTGAAGTGATTAAAGTGTTTATTAAACAAATTTGGGCAACTTTAGACATTAACAAGATCACATATGTGAGGAAGGGTGTCTTCTTGGTTCGGTTTGGCAACCCCCACGACAAACTACAGGTGGTGAAAAAGGGATTATTCTACTTTGATAATAAGCCTTTCCTGGTTAAGAGTTGGAACCCTGAGATGGACCTTTATACTGAAACCATCCAAACTCTTCCACTGTGGGTGAGACTTTCAAACCTTGATTTGAAATTCTGGGGCCTTGAAAGTTTGAGCAAAATCTGTAGTGTGCTCGGCATCCCTTTGAAGACTGATCCCTACACCAAGGAAAAATCACTGATTCATTATGCTCGAGTTCTTATTGAGTTCCCTGTTGCAGGCCCTTTCCCAGAGCATATTGAATTCTTCGATGAACATGATGTCCTGATCCGACAACAAGTTGTATATGAATGGCTTCCCCTCAAATGTACACATTGTGGCATGTTCGGCCATGAGGAGCCCACCTATAAAAATAAAGGGGTGATCAGAAAGGAATGGCAGCGAATACAAGCACGTGCACCAACTGAGCCAAGTCAAGAACCCAGCCCTCCTACACCTCCTGCACCAGATGCCGAAGGATTTATACCGGTGAGCCACAGAACTAGTGCCAGGCAGGTGCATATACAGGACATAGAATTAACACAGCTTACCAACCTTTTTCATATCTTGGATGGGGTTTCCAAAGAGCTGGCTCAACACGAATTGGTCCAGATTCTCGGACCGCATGGATGATATATCTTCATGGAATGTGAGAGGCCTAAACTGGCCTAATAAACAGGAAGAGGTAAAACTCTTCCTGCACCGTTTCAACATAGGTATGGTTGGTCTTTTGGAAACAAAGGTAAAGGAGAATAATGTCGATAAAATTGCAGTAAATGTTTTCCCAGGCTGGAAATGGATTCATAATTTCCAGCTTAATGTCAAAGGGCGCATATGGGTTGCTTGGCATCCCAAGGTATACGATATTGAGGTTATTCACATGACCGAACAACTTATTCATTGCAGAGCTACACAGTTAAGTACTCCCAGGGCCTTTCTTATTACATACACTTATAGCTTCAACTGGATACAACAAAGGGCGCACTTATCGACAGATTTATCAAATTTATCCCTAGGTATGACCGAGCCATGGTGTGTCCTTGGAGATTTCAACACCATTTTATATAAGGAAGATCAAATGGGAGGGGATGAAGTGGCTGACCATGAAATCCAGGAGCTACAACGGGCCATTGACCAATCTGAACTGCATGAGTTACATAGCTCAGATGCATACTATTCCTGGACTAATAGAACTCAGTGGAGCCGAATTGACAGAGTATTCGTTAATGGCTATTGGCACGTCAATTTTGATTATACACATTCCAAATATCTCACTAATGGTCTATCTGACCATGCTCCTATTTTGATACATTTTCCCTCTTCTCCAAAACCTCGCAAAAACTTCCAATTCTGTGATATGTGGTGTACGCAACAAGAGTTTCTTCCTCTGGTTAACTCCTCACTGCCTACTGTCCACAGCAAACGGAAATTCCACTAGATATGCACTTTCTTGTCCCAGTTAAGACCCAAACTTCAACATCTTCATCGAGATAAGTTTGGTGATCTTCGCCTTCAGGAAGCTAAGGCCCGACAGCAACTCGCCAATGTTCAGGCTGCCCTGGAGAATCAGCCTGACCATGCTTCACTTCTACAACAAGAGAAGGAGCTTCGGGATCACTATATTTCTATCCTCGCATCCAGCTTAAAACTGATGAAACAACAGAATAAGATGGAATGGTTGGGATATGGAGATGAATGCAGTAAGCTGTTTTATGCCAAGACTAAACAAAGAAAGCTGACAACTTACATTTACAGTATTCAGGATGAATCAGGCGCATGGGTTGAGGGTTTTGAGCAGGTTGGTAAAACTATGGTGAACTTCTATCACCAATTGCTCAGCACTGAGGAGCCATATAGACTGGCCATTGGCAAGGATGTTATTGCCCAAGGACACACTCTTTCCAGGGAACAACAGCTTAGCCTCTGTAAACCTTTCTCTGATCATGAAATTAAAACAACCCTTTTCTTGATCCCTAACCACAAATCCCCAAGGCCCGACGGTTATAATAATGGGTTTTTTTAAGCACACTTGGCCTTCTACTGGACATATGGTCTGCGAAGCGATTAAAGAGTTTTCTGTACTGGGTACATGCCACGGTTAGTCAGTGCCACCAAATTGGTAATTCTTCCTAAAGTCAAATGTCCTCAAACTGCTGCCGAGTTTCGACCTATTTCCTGCTATAACGTATTATACAAATGCATCTCCAAACTCTTATGCCTTAGAATTCGAGAAGTCCTCCCCAGCCTCATCCAACACAATCAGGCAGCTTTCGTGCCAGAGAGGGAGCTATTATACAACGTGCTTATATGTTAAGATATTGAGGAAGCACATCTCACTCAGATGCCTTCTCAAAATTGACCTGCAAAAGGCATTCGACTCGTTACATTGGGCCTTCTTATGGGAACTACTACATGCACTCAAATTCCCACATATCTTTACAAAATGGATCATGGTTTGTGTTACATTAGTTGACTTTCATATACATATTAACGAGCAGAACCATGAAGGTTTTGCGGGGAAAAGGGGACTTCGACAAGGGGATCCTCTATCGCCTCTGCTCTTTGTGCTCTCTATGGATTACTTCTCCAGATTATTAACAAAGGTCAGCCACAACCTCTCTTTCAAATTCCACTCAAACTGCAAACAAATGAAACTTACTCACTTGATGTTTGCGGATGATCTGATAATATTTTGTAAGGTAGAGTCTGGATCTTTGAACATGATCATGAATGCCCTAAACCAATTTCATGCAACAGCTGGTTTAAAGGCAAACCTACATAAGTCCCAAATAGTGATTGGAGGGGCTTCAAGCGAGCTACATTACCAATGTCTAAGAGCCACTGGTTTCCAAGAAAGTCACCTCCCATTAAAATATCTAGGTGTGCCCATCACCGCAGGCAGATTAACCAAGATAGAATGCAGTAATCTTGTAGACAAGATCACTGCTAGAGTTCACGTTTAGGCCACCAGGCATTTATCTTTTGCAGGGAGAGCTCTTCTCATCAATAGTGTTATCTTTGGTTCTTTCAATTATTGGGCTTCCATCTTCCTCCTTCCAAATGAGGTACTAGAGAAATTAACCCAAATATGTCGAAATTACTTATATAGTGGAACAGCAGATTTTCACCGAGTACCCCATGTTTCTTGGAAAACCACATGTCTCATAAGAAAACAAGGCGGTATTGGTCTCAAAAATTTTATTGCTTGGAACAAGGCAAACATCGCCAAGTTAGTTTGGGCTATCTCCACTAAAAAAGACGTCTTGTGGGTAAAATGGGTGCACAACTGATATATAAAGGAGCACGGTTGGTGGGACTATCAACCCTCCTATGACAGTAGCTGGTACTGGAAAAAGATTTGTTACATTAAGGAGCAGGTCAAAGTAGGTTGTTCTGTGCCTCGAACATGGCACTTCCAAGGCTGCACACGCTATACAGTCAGCCTCTGTTATCTGTGGCAACTTGAGCACCGAACAGAGCCCAGGAAGGTGAAATGGCATCACATTATTTGGGCCAGAAGCATCATTCCATGACATGCCTACATAACATGGGTGTTTGTCCAGCATAGGCTGCCCACGAAAACCCGGCCTAATAGTTTCTATCTCCAAACTGATACGGCATGAAGCCTCTGCAACAAAGCAGATGAAACTGATCTACACTTGATGTTTGAATGCTCTTATGCTCAGGACGTCTGGCGTAAATACAAGCCCGGTGGCCAATCCCTTTCACGCATACTGATATCGATACATTATTACACTCACTAGCCAATCTTAGAACTACGCGCCCTCACAGGCTCATCTCCTATGCAATTTTTACTGCAGTGTTATATTATACCTGGACAGCCAGAAACAAAGTGCTTTTCCAAAAACAAAGCATATCCCCGATGCCGCTGGTGCAGATCATCAAGGAACAGATCCGACGCCGAATTCTCTTCCTCAACAGATATACTACCAATTATAGGAAACGTATAGGTAGAACACTGGCGTAATTTTGCTGTCTTTATCCTGACGGTTATACATACTCTATTTGTGGTAATGAATTCTATTTTCATACCAAAAAAAATACATATATATATATATGTGTGTGTGTGTGTGTGTGGAGGTGTGTACACATATACATTCATATCGGTATATATATATACACACACACACACACACACACACACACACACACACAGAGTTAAGTCAAAAATCATGTATTATTTTTATAATTATTTTGAGTATATTATATATATTATTTCGTTTAATTTGTTTTGTTTTATATATTTTTCAGGGTTAGGATTAATTTAATAAAGAGGAAAAGAGAGGACGTAGAAGCTAGAGTTTTACACACTTGGCTACAAGACGGTCCAAAAATAATAATTATGGAGAATATTATTTCCATAATTATTTAATTGGGCTAGGGTTTTAAGAGTTGGAAGAAAACAAGAAGTCTTGGAGGAAAAGAAATCTAAGGAAGAGAGGAAGAGAACCCTAATATACTAAACCTAACCTCCCTCACTTCCTATATATAACTCCACAGCTACCCCATTAACCCTGAGGACGCATCACCATCATTAGATTTTCATAAGCCATAATTCATCTCCCATAATTCATCACCATCTCAGCCTCTCCACTCCCTCGTCCTTCCCCATCATCATCATCATATGATCATCATAGCCCACGCATTCATCCTCCTTCTCACCATAAGCCACGCATCATCTACCATAAGTCATCATCATCTTCAATCTCTCCACCCAGTAACACACATCCTAGCATCCTTATCATCCCACGCTTCTCTTCGCCGCTTCCCCATCACCACGATCATCATCATCAGCCCATCATCCTCTTCATCTCTAAGTAACATAATTTTATTTCTTTGTTTTGTTTTTACTTTATTTTATTGTATTTCTTTGACTAGAGTATTGTTAAACATGAAGTATTTGGGTGAGATTTGTAATTTTATTTTTAATATGAGTGAGTAATTTTTTTATGCTTAGTATAATCTTCTTGAAGCCATGCTAAATTAATTATTTTGAAACAAGTTTTATGCTTTAATGCCTAGTTGATTTATATTCATAATTCTTTAGCGATTAGCGTTTATTGTTTATGAAATTTGTGTTGAATCGATTAGAATGCATGCTAGTTGATTAAATACAATTTCGATTGATAGTTTAGAGGATTATAATACGTAAAAGTTATAACCTTTTAGACTTAGGTATCACCCTAATTAATCATGGATGACTCAAACTCATCTCTTTTAATTAGGTAATCGCTTTAGATCTTTGTTAAATCGATTTGCTGGTAAATTAGTTACAAAGTATTAAATGATGTTTTTCTAATTCTTGATACTCTAGTTTGATTAGATTCTTATGCTAGTGTGAGGGTTATCAAAACTAGTAGGATTTATATTAGGGCTGGACCTAATTAAACTAAAATCTAAGGAAAAATAGGGAAGAACCGCTGGTGGATGTCTTCTATAGTTTAACTCATGAATGAAAATAACTTGTGTGTTAATAATAAATATTAATTTACCTGGTGGATTGAGATTATACTAAGTATTCTTCATAAATTTGACAACTTTTGATCATTATTTGTTGCCTAGAGTTAATTTGATTAGTTTGTTAATTTTTGTTCTATTTTTATTAGCTTAAAAATAAATTTAATCGACCCTCCCAAAAGTATAGTCTTTTAGGAGTGTCTAGGTAATTTTAGATAGTTTAGATTTTGATTTTTAGAGTGGTTATAATTTTAGATTGATTTATGTTCAGTTTTAGTATTTAATTACCGGTTTCTTAGAAATTAGACTAAAAATATTTATTCTTGTTATTTTTCGATTTTTGTTAGTTCCTAGGGTTTATATAGTGTCCTAGTTTGTCCATATTTAAGTTCGTGATTTTTGGAAGTTATTTGATAATTTTCCAGAATTATTTTGTGAAATTGGTATGTGCAGGTTTTTAGGTTATTAATTCTGAAAATTTCAATTTTTAATTTTAATTCACGATTTTTAGGTGTTGTTAAGTCCCGAAAATTATGTCCTAGGATTAGGGTAATTTTCTTGATTAATTTCGTATTTATATTTATGCTGATTATTTTACTTCTGATTTTAGATTTATTATTCTGCTGAATCTTCTGTACTAATTTTCTGATCTGATTTTTCTAAAATAAAGTAGATGCAATTCAGAGTTTATAAGCTCGTAGACCTGAAGTATAATATTTTAGGTTACTTTTTGACAATTTTAATATTTATTTCTCTGATTATTAATTGCTGTTTTGAATTTTAATTAGAATTTCAGTTATTATTTTGATTTTATTTTTCCAAATTATTTAGGAAAGCTTTCTATTGTTTTGTTTCTAGAATATAAACCATAATATTTAGGAACATCATTGCGTGTTTTTTCAGATTTTTATTCATTAGATTTTAATTATTTTAGAATTATTAAGATTAGATTAATAAATTAGATTAGTAAAATCATTTAGGATTAAGCTAGCCTTTTTAAAACAATCTTTCCTCGTGGATCGATCCCTACTTCCTTATGCTATAAAAAGTATTTAATAACCGATGTAGTGGTTAAATTTGTAAGCAACAAGACAAGCTTTACAAATTTTGGTGCCGTTGTCGGGGAAAGAAAATTAAATTGCTAGTTTACTTTTATTTAATTTTCTACTTTTATTTGTTTTATTATAACTCTAGTTTTTTTTTATTTTATTCTTTTTAGATTTCAAGGAGTGTATGAAATTAAGGAGTGGTAAGGAAATTGGAGAGAACAAAGAACAAGCATTGAAAGCTGAAAACAAAGAGAATCAGCCTGACCCAGTAAGTTTTAGGGTTAAAGAGGTAAGCATGTCTACTCTTCGAGAACTTGCTGCCCCTAACTTAGAAACCCAACCAATTTCCATTACTTATGCGGTTTTAGATAAACCTTTGAAACTAAATTCAGGATTTATTAATTTATCACCTAAGTTTCATGGATTAGCTGGAGAGGACCCCTATGGACACATTAGTGAATTCCTTATTACCTACTCTGCTATGGTGCCTGAAGGAATTCCTGAGGACCAAATTAGACTAAGGGCTTTTCCCTTTTTTTTACTTGGTAATGCTAAGGACTGGTTATATTATATGCCTGCTGGATCTTTTTCCACATGGACTGCATTGCATAAATCATTTCTAGAAAAGTTTTTTCCTGCATCCCGTATTGAATCTATTAAGAAAGAAATATGTAGAATCAAGCAAATGAATGGGAAAACTTTTTGTGAGTATTGGGAATGATTTAATAAGTTATGTGCTAGTTGCCCTAAACATCAAATAACTGAACAACTATTGATTCAATATTTTTATGAGGGTTTGCTTCCTATGGATCGTAATATGGTTGATGCCGCTATTGAGGGGGCTCTGGTTAATAAAACCCCAGCTGATGCTAGAAATCTATTTAATTTAATGGCCCAAAATACTCAACAGTTTGGTACTAGGGACTCACAAGTTAAAAGGGTAAATGAGATGGGATCTAGTTCATCTCTAGAGAATCAATTATCTCACATTACTGCTATGTTAAATAAGATTGTTACTGGGAGTATTCAAAAAGTAGTAATATGTGGTATTTGTTGTCTAGAAGGACATTCTACTGATGCATGTCCCACTCTACAAGAAGGTAATGTTAATGCTCTATACTCTAACCAAAATCAAAGGAGGTATGATCCATACTCGAATACTTATAATGAAGGATGGAGAGACCACCTTAACCTTAGGTATGGCCCTAAGCCTAATCTACCTGATTTTGATAAACCCTCTCGTCAACCTTCTAGTCAAGATAGAACCAATTTCCTTCTAGAACAAGTCCTTAAGAAAATGGATGATAGGTTCCAGAGTATGGAAACCACCCTTAAGCAAGTTCAAAAGAGACAAACAGCGACTGATGCCATAGTTAGCAACTTGCAAGCCCAACTGCAAAATAGGTTACCATCTCAACCTTACCCTAACCCCAAGGAGGATATTAGTGCCATGACACTTAGAAATGGGAAAGAGTTAAAGGAACCTACGAGGAAAAGAGAAGTAGAACCTGAGTTAGAAGTGAAAGGGGCTGAACCAGAATTAGATACAGAGTCTAATCAAACTACTAAGGAATTAGGAGAAAAGAAAAAGAATCTTACAAACCAATCCCACCTTTCCCTAGTAGATTTAGGAGCCCTGCGTCTAAGGTTAATGAGGCTAACCAAGAGATTTTAGAGACTTTTAGGAAGGTAGAAATTAATATACCTAAATAGGTGCCTCATTATGCTAAGTTCTTAAAAGAATTATGCACTACCAAAAGAAAGTTAGTTGGTAATGAGAAGATAAGTGTGGGGAAAAATGTGTCTGCTGTTTTTCAAAGAAAACTTTTCCCTAAGTGTCAAGACCCTGGTGTGTTTTCTGTCCCCTGCAAAATAGGAAACCTTTGCTTTGATAAAGCTATGCTTGATTTAGGTACCTCTATTAATGTTATGCCTAGTTCTGTTTATGACAAACTAAATCTAGGCGAATTAAAGAAAACAGGCATAGTAATTCAATTAGCTGATAGGAGTAACACTTATCCTGATGGAGTCTTAGAGGATGTTTTTCTTCAAGTGAATGAACTAATGTTTCCTGCTGACTTTTATGTAATGAACATGGGTGAAGCATGCCATGATATTCCTATCTTGCTTGGCAGGCCCTTTTTAAAAACTGCTAGGACTAAAATTGACGTGCACGAAGGGACACTAACCATGGAATTCGATGGTGAGGTTATTAAGTTCAATATTTTTGATGCTATGAGATTTCCTTCTGATGTTAACTATCTATATGCACTTGATGTTTTTGATGAGTTATCTCAAGATGTCTATGACTGGTCCCATGAAGATGAGCTATTTACTGTGCTTACTAAGAGTCTTGATCATACTGAGTCTCAAAAAGTGCCATATCAGGTTAATGATAATTTAGATGAGGTGATAAGTTCTTTGTCTTACTTGCAAGAGCATAAACTTGAACTGTCTGAAAAGCATGCTAAGTTACTTCCCTTGAATATCTCACCCCCTAAATTGGAATTGAAACCTTTACCTGAAAACTTGAAATATGCTTATTTAGGGGATAATGAGACTTTACCTGTAATTATCTCTAGTGCACTCACCTTGGATCAGGAAGAAAAACTTATTAAAGTGCTTAGAGAACATAGCGAAGCTTTAGGGTGGACGCTAGTAGATCTCAAAGGCCTTAGCCCTACCTTGTGCTCACATACTATTACCTTAGAAAAAGATGCTAGGCCTAAGAGAGACCCTCAGAGGAGACTTAATCCACCTATGATGGAGGTAGTCCAAAAAGAAACTCTTAAGTGGTTAGATGCTGGGGTGATCTACCCTATTGTTGACTCTGAGTGGGTTAGTCCTATTCATGTGGTTCCTAAAAAGGGGGGAACAACAGTAGTGCAAAATAATGAAGGAGAGTTGATACCTACTAGAGTCCAGAGTGGTTGGAGAGTGTGCATTGACTATAGAAAGCTTAACAAGGCCACTAAGAAGGACCATTTTCCATTACTTTTCATGGACCAAATGTTAGAGAGATTAGCTGGGAGGTCACATTATTGCTTTTTGGACGGCTATTCAGGTTATATTCAGGTCCCTATAGCTCCTACAGATTAGGAAAAGACTACCTTTACTTGTCCTTTTGGCATTTATGCTTTTAGACGTATGCCTTTTGGTTTATGTAATACACCTGCTACCTTTCAAAGATGTATGATGAGTATCTTTTCTGATTTTATCACCAAGATTATGGAGGTTTTTATGGATGATTTACTGTACATGGTGATTCATTTGATGAGTGCTTGCATCATCTTACTCTTGTGCTTAGGCGTTGCATTGAAACCAATTTGGTTTTGAATTTTGAAAAGTGCCATTTCATGGTTGAGTATGGGGTAGTACTGGGACATGTAGTGTCATCAAAGGGATTAAAGGTAGATAGAGCTAAAGTTGATATCATCCAATCTCTACCCTATCCAAAGTGTGTCAAAGATGTGAGATCATTCTTAGGACATGTAGGGTTCTATAGGAGGTTCATCAAAGATTTTTCTAAGATTGCTTCTCCTTTATGTACCCTGCTTGCAAAGGATGTCTCTTTTGATTTTAATGATGACTGTATGAAGGCTTTTGATCAGTTAAAGTTAACATTGACTTCTCCTCCTATTGTGCAACCCCCAAACTGGGCCTTACCTTTTGAGTTAATGTGTGATGCTAGTGATAAGGCAGTGGGGGCAGTTCTAGGTCAAAGAGTTGGGAAGGTACCTCATGTAATATATTATGCTTCTAGAACTCTTGATCCTGCATAGTGTAACTACACCACTACAGAAACGGAGATGTATGCTGTTGTCTTTGCGCTTGAAAAGTTCCGTCCTTATTTGTTGGATGTTAAAGTTACTGTTTATTCTGATCACTCTACTCTCAAACAGTTATTGGAAAAGAAAGATTCCAAACCCAGGTTAATTAGATGGATGTTATTGTTGCAAGAATTTCAATTAGAAATTAAAGATAAGCCTGGAGCTAAGAATTTAGTTACTGACCATCTGAGTAGATTAGAAACAGGGGAGAGTGGTAGCCCTTTTACTGATTATTTTCCTGATGAGACTCTGTATGCTATGACTAGTAGATTGCCTTGGTATGCTGATATTGTAAATTATATAGTCACCAAAACTTTTCTCATTGAGTTGGCCAGAGCTGAAAAAGAGAAAATAAGAGCTCAATCTAAATATTATGTTTGGGATGAGCCATATTTATGGAAGTTTTGTGGTGACCAGATTATAAGGCAATGTGTAGATGATAGTGAAATTCATTTTATTTTAACCTTCTGTCATTCTTCAGAAAGTGGAGGACACTTTGGACGTAAAAGAACATCACATAAAGTGCTTGAGTGTGGTTTTTATTGGCCCACTATTTCTAGTGATACTTATGAATTCTGTAAAAGATGTGAAGTATGCCAAAAGACTGGAAACTTATCAAGGAGGAATCAAATGCCTTTATATAATATGTATGTTTGTGAAATTTTTGATATATGGGGCATTGATTTCATGGGACCCTTTCCCCCTTCTTTTGGATATACCTATACTCTTGTGATTGTTGATTATGTATCCAAATGGGTTGAAGCTGTAGCCACTAGGACTGATGATGCTAAGACTATGGAGAAACATGTTAAATCCCTAATTTTGCATAGATATGGAGTGCCAAGAGCGATCATAAGTGACAGGGGGACTCATTTTTGTAATAGAACTTTAGGTGCCTTGCTAGCTAAATATCATATAACTCATAAGGTATCTACTAGTTATCACCCCCAGACTAATGGCCAAGCTGAAATTTCTAATAAAGAGATTAAGGGCATCCTTGAAAAGGTAGTTAAGCCAGATAAAAAGAATTGGAACCTTAGGCTAGAGGAGGCTCTTTGGGCTTATAGGACTGCATATAAGACTCCAATTGGTATGTCACCCTACAGATTAGTCTTTGGGAAGCCATATCATCTCCCTGTTGAGATAGAACATAAATCATATTGGGCTGTAAAACAATGTAATCTTGATTATGAGTTAGTAGGGAAAGAGCGTAAATTGTAATTGCAGGAATTAGAAGAAATACGCTTAGAAGCCTATGATAATTCGGTCGTCTACAAGGGTAAGGCCAAAGTATTTCGCGATGCCAAACTTATTAGGAAAGAATTTCAGGTACGTGAGAAAGTGCTGTTATTCAATTCTAAATTGAGACTTTTTCCTGGCAAGTTAAACTCTAGGTGGTTAGGACCCTTTGAAGTAGTAAAGACTTATCCCCATGGTGCTATAGAGATTAAATCCTTTGCTACTAACAAGATTTTCAAAGTGAATGGTCACAGGCTAAAACATTTCTATGAAGAAGACCAGGTATGTTTAATAGAAGAGATCCGACTTGAGGATCCATGAGCTTCATAAAGTCAAGTCAAAGACTGTAAACAAGGGCGCTGGTTGGGAGGTAACCCAACGTTTTCAGGGAAGTTCCTATTTACTTTTGCTTTTATTTTCATTAATTCTATCTTTTTGCATGCATTAGGGACAATGCATGAATTAAGTGTGGGGGGTGCATCCTGCATTTAATTCCTGCAGTTTTTATGCTTACCAAAAAAAAAAAAACAAAACAAAACCCCAAAAAAAAAAATTCTTTTCTTATAAATAATGCATGATGTGAGTTTATGCTAGGCTTGCTTGTTTACAAAAATTTTTTTTTTTGGTTTTATTAGCTATTCTACAGTTTATTCTTTTATAAGTGAAGACTTCTAGGCATAATAGTTATCCTTTAGAGAAGTTTGAGTTGATCCTCATATATCTTTTTAATGAGTAACTCTCTTGATTATCCATCTTATTTGGTCATGTAATATATCCGATTCAAAGGTAATCAAATGACCTGGCCCATCTCCTAGACTATTGAATTAGTTGAATAACTCATTAAAATTGTGATTGTACTTGTCTATTTTTCATCTATGAAAAAGAAATAAAAGAGAAAGGAGAGTCAAAGTTGGGAATGACACGTACCCCTTTGAGGCATGCGCTACTGGTTGTTATCCTTTGAGGCAATACTGCCACTGGAAAGCTTGCTTCCCATACTAGTGAGCCAATAAAATGAAGAAATAATAAGATGAGAATGAATTATTTGCTCCAGCACCTCTGTTCGGGTGAGTGAGAGACAGGGAGTGTTTAATTTCTAAGACCCTATATGGGCCTCGAATATGTGCGCAAGTGGAGTTTGAACAAAAGAAGAAGAGGAAAATAAATACAAGGCAAGTTTAGGATCAAATTTAATGAAGTTATTCTACCTAGTTCAATTATCTCTATAGCCAGACCATGCCCAAATTTTTCCATCTTAAATTCTTTTTTCGACCTTTTGATTGGTGTATGGATAATCAAAAAGAGATGGATAATTATTGATCTTGTTACTTCATTATGAAAATATTGTGAGGCTGATGAATAAACTCTCTAAGGATAGTTGGATGTCTAGCAGGTATTCACTTATTGAAGGAGAGACTAAGTAATTCAATAACATTGTTTTTCTTAAGCAAGCCAAAGCCAGTATGAATATCATAAATATGCATGATTTTATAAGAAAAGGAAGGGTAAGTTTTAGGTCGAGTCTAAGATTTCTTTACACGAGGACGTCCAAAGTCTAAGTGTGGGGGAATTTATTAAGTCAAAAATCATGCATTATTTTTATAATTATTTTGAGTATATTATATATATTATTTCGTTTAATTTGTTTTGTTTTATATATTTTTCAGGATTAGGATTAATAAAATAAAAATGAGAAGACAAGACGTCGAAGCTCCGATTTTACACGATTTGCTGAAAAGACGGTCCAATAAATAATTTATGGAAAATATTATTTCTATAATTATTTAATTGGGCTAGGGTTTCAAGAGTTGGAAGAAAACAAGAAGTCTTGGAGGAAAAGAAATCTAAGGAAGAGAGGAAGGAAACCCTAATATACTAAACCTAACCTCCCTCACTTCCTATATATAACTCCACGGCTACCCCATTAACCCCGAGGACGCATCACCATCATCAGATTTTCATAAGCCATAATTCATCTCCCATAATTCATCACCATCTCAGCCTCTCCACTCCCTCGTCCTTTCCCATCATCATCATCATATTGATCATCATAGCCCACGCATTTATCCTCCTTCTCACCATAGGCCACGCATCATCTACCATAAGTCATCATCATCTTCAATCTCTCCACCCAGTAACGCACATCCTAGCATCCTTATCATCCCATGCTTCTCTTCGCCGCTTCTCTATCACCACGATCATCATCATTAGCCCATCATCCTCTTCATCTCTAAGTAACATAATTTTATTTCTTTATTTTGTTTTTACTTTATTTTATTGTATTTCTTTGACTAGAGTATTGTTAAACATGAAGTATTTGGGTGAAATTTGCAATTTTATTTTTAATATGAGTGAGTAATTTTTTTTATGCTTAGTATAATCTTCTTGAAGCCATGCTAAATTAATTATTTTGAAACAAGTTTTATACTTTAATGCCTAGCTGATTTATATTCATGATTCTTAGCAATTAGCGTTTATCGTTTATGAAATTTGTGTTAAATCGATTAGAATGCATGCTAGTTGATTAAATACAATTTTGATTGATAGTTTAGAAGATTATAATACATAAAAGTTATAGTCTTTTAGGCTTAGGTATCACCCTAATTAATCATGGATGGCTCAAACCCATCTCTTTTAATTAGGTAATCGCTTTAGATCTTTGTTAAATCGATTTGTTGGTAAATTGATTACAAAGTGTTAAATGATGTTTTTCTAATTCTTAATGCTCTAGTTTGATTAAATTCTTGCGCTGGTGTGAGGGTTATCAAAACTAGTAGGGTTTATATTAGGGCTGGACCTAATTAAATTAGAATCTAAGGAAAAATGGGGAAGAACCGCTGGTGGATGTCTTCTACAGTTTAACTCATAAATGAAATTAACTTGTGTGTTGATGATAAATATTAATTTGCATGGTGGATTGAGATTATACTAAGTATCTTTCATAAATTTGATAACTTTTGATCATTATTTGTTGCTTAAAGTTAATTTGATTAGTTTGTTAATTTTTGTTTTATTTTTATTAGCTTCAATATAATTTCAATTGACCCCCCCAAAATTATAGTCTTTTAGGAGTGTCTAGGTAATTTTAGATAGCTTAGATTTTGATTTTTAGAGTGGTTATAATTTTAGATTGATTTATATTCAGTTTTAGTATTTAATTACCGGTTTCTTAGAAATTAGACTAAAAATAGTTATTCTTGTTATTTTTTGATTTTTGTTAGTTCCTAGGGTTTATATAGTGTCCTAGTCTGTCCATATTTAATTTCGTGATTTTTGGAAGTTATTTCATAATTTTCCAGAATTATTTTGTGAAATTGGTATGTGCAGGTTTTTAGGTTATTAATTCTGAAAATTTTGATTTTTAATTTTAGTTCACGATTTTTAGGTGTTGTTAAGTCCAGAAAATTATGTCCTAGGATTAGGGTAATTTTCTTGATTAATTTCATATTTATATTTATGCTGATTATTTTACTTCTGATTTTAGATTTATTATTCTGCTGAATCTTCTGTGCTAATTTTCTGATCTGATTTTTCTGAAATAAAGTAGATGCAATTTAGAGTTTATAAGCTCGTAGACCTGAAGTATAATATTTTAGGTTACTGTTTGATAATTTTAATATTTATTTCTCTGATTATTAATTCCTGTTTTGAATTTTAATTAGAATTTCAGTTATTTTTCTGATTTTATTTTTCTAAATTATTTAGGAGAGCTTTTTACTATTTTGTTTCCAGAATATAAACCAGAATATTTAGGAACATCATTGCGTGTTTTTCCAGATTTTTATTCATTAGATTTTAATTATTTTAGAATTATTAAGATTAAATTCAATAAATTGAATTAGTAAAATCATTTAGGATTAAGCTAGCCTTTTTAAAATAATCTTTCCTCGTGGATCGATCCCTACTTCCTTATGCTATAAAAAGTATTTAATAACCGACGTAGTAGTTAAATTTGTAAGCTCCACGACAAGCTTTACCA
>JAKOGI010004657.1:0-22518 GCA_029747015.1 Carnegiea gigantea
TTGTTGACATAAAAGGCTGCACAACTCCAAGGAGATTTTGAAGGTCGAATCAATTTTTTGTTGAGTAAAGTCTAAATTTCTTTTTTGCAATGTTCAAGAAGTTCAAAATTCATTTGAGTGGGACGAGCCTTGGTAGGAATATTTCTCTCATCGAATCCAGGCTCATAAGGTAAAGAAATAACATGTTGCTTCCTTTCCCAGAAAGCATTGGGAAGATCCGCACATACCTTTTCTTTGAAAACCTTTTCTAAATCAGAAATTTTTAATCGTAAAGAGGGGTTGAGTAATTGTTCTTCTATTTTTTTGTAGGAAATTTCTTCCTGAAGGTAGGAAATTTGATTCTGCTTTGACTGAAGACAATTGATTTGTTTAAAAATTGAAGAAGATTGTAATTCCATAACCTTCTTTTGGTGAGTGGAGGTTAGGAAAGGAAAAGTAATGGGGTTACCCAAAACCTTTGTATGAATACCACTTTCTGAAACAGTAAAGGGGTAAATTTGTGTTAGAAAAGGAGCACCTAAAATTAAATCATTTGTAATATTGCTAATAACAAGAAATACATTTTTGAAGCAGTAATTGTTATTACGAATATATCCTTTTTCTAATTTGTAACGAATATATAAAGGATCGCCACTAGCACTGACAAGCTGTTCATTTGAACGCTCACAGTACTTAGTAGGAACAACTCCTTCTCTAAGACAATTTTGATATGCTCCACTGTCAATTAGAGCGATGACATTCATAGAGAAGTCATCAACAACTAAATTGACTATAGAGTACCACTTTTGAAAGGTAATACGAGATATTGTTTGTAAAAATTGAGTTTGAGGAATATCAACTTCTGATATTTCTGAGGAATGTAAATCAGGTGGAGGAAGAGGGGGATTTGCTTTTAGAGATTCTAGCATTGATATTTTTGCATCAATCTCTAAATCTTTTGTTTTGAGGAGGATGACATCTGATTTGAGAATACGAACTTGACTTTTGAGTTCGTTAAGCTCAATTTGTAATTGTTTTGTGGTGACGGGTTGGAAAGGATTTGGAATAGGATAATTCTCAAAGATTAGATTGAAGGACGAAGAAGGTCCAAAATCAAATTTTGGTTTATCTTCTTCTTCAAGGATTAAATCTTTGAGGCGCTGAAGATAATCTTTTTTGACATCTAGGTCAGGGATTTGTCCTATTAACTAAATAAGGAATTCTTTTTTGGATTTGGAGGAAATGACATTAAGAGTCTTAATTGGTGAAGACTCATACTCTGAATCATCACTGGATCCATAATAGTTGTCTTCACTTTCAGACCCTGAGGGTTCCTTAATGAGGAGTGCCAGAAGTTTTTGTTTGAGTTCTGGATCTTCTGAAAACAACTCATTAATCTTTTGTTCTGTATTGCATTGAGGAGCCTTGTGGCCCACTTTGCCACATTTGTAACAGACAATGGGCTTTTGGTCCTTAGCAGACCTTTTCTTTTTTGAAACTGGTTTGGTTTCTTTTTTGACAAAAGGTTTGGATTGAGCAAAGGGCTGTATTGGTTTGGGCTTTTGTTTCTTCTGGGCCTTTTTACGGGCCGTAGAAGGAGCCATAATCTTTGTAATTCCAAAAGCTTCACAGACCGTACCCATCTCCTTTCTAGATTGGGTTCGCTCATTCCCATATTTGGATTGAAGCTTAATCTCATTACAAAGACCTAAAGCTTCAGTTTTGACAATACCAAATAATTGACCAAATGTTAATAATCCAAACGTGATATCATTTGTGCCAAAATTGTGTCTAAGTTTATTGAGGATTCTTTCACCAAATAAATTTGGTAATCCTGCAATAAATCTTTCTTTCCAGAAATCTTGGGTATTGTCTTCCCGTTTAAGAACATTTGTAAGAAAGACATCCTTATACCATCTATAATCTGTTAAGGAAGGACATCGTAAATTGATGAGAATTGTTTTAGCAACGGCTTGCTCTTCTTTTGGGTTACCAAGGAAATGAAGAGTAATTGTATGCAAAAGAGTTTGCACACAATCATCTTGTTCTTCTTCAAGTCCTGTGGTAGGATTCCTTACAATCTTTTTGTGCGTTAGGATGGCTTGTCTTTGTTCTGTGGCAAAGGTATTATCCCACCAAGACTTAAGTTGACCTGTAAAACCTATTACTAGGGCAACTGCTATGTTGGTGTCACTATCTCCCTGTGTTTTGTAAGCATTATGGGCCATCCACATTTCTTGGACTGTGGAAAGGATTTCATGTTCCGCCTTTCCATCGATATTCCATTGATGAATGGATCTGCCATCAAAACTAGATGAGGCAAAGGATCCACATTCTTCATATTGAATATCAGGTGGAGTTGGCCTAGGATAGAAATTCTTTCCTGGACCTCTAGACCAATTGTGAAGCTTGTTAATTGTGGTTGGTTCATCAAGGATATTGTCAATGGTTTGTAGAGTATCATGACCTTCTTGTCTCTGAACGTCATGACTCTCTTCTGAGTCATCACTAGACTCATCACTAGTGGACGACTCATCTTGGATCTTTTGACAAGTTTTGTCTATGCAAGATGTTGAGGGGTTGGAAGAAGCTAACTCAAGAGTCTTGAGTTGGTCAGAAATGAGTTTGAGGTAATGATTATTGGAGGATTCTGTTTGTTTATGAAAGGCTTCTAATCTGGGGTTTGGAACAGTATCTGTTTTGCAGAAAGGTAGAGAACCTTCATCTTTAGGTTCTTGCTTGGTATGGATCATTTGGTTTCGCTTGTTTTCAGCAATTTGGGCTGAAACTTGGTTAAGCTGTTTAGCAATTGTTTGAAGGATAGTGTTGGTATAATTGGCTTGTTGATGAACCTTTTTTAGGTCATCAAGTTTGACTACCTCACTCCCCTCCCGGCCTTTGCAAAAAGGTGTCGCCAGAATGGTGTCACCTTTGTGCAGAAGCTTAAGATCATCTGCAGGGGGATGGACAGAGGAGATACTAGAACCATTTTGAAAATGCCAAACTTTCATAAGGGAAGTTTGAACATTAATACTGGGTATGTGGTAAACATTCTAAAGACCATGTTTGGAAGCAAATGTAGGGAACCAAAGAAAGAAAGGAATATTTGTACGAAGACGTTCCATGTCTGAAATCCACTCCTTTTTAATGGATTCCATGAACGAACGATCCATTTGTTCGAACCAAGTTCGCAAAGAAGTATTTAGAACTGAGTAATAATCAGCTTTGATCATATCCCAATCGATTTGGAAATTTTTGAAAGAAATACCATTAATTGAAGCTCCAATTCCAGATGTAGTCGGAGATGGAGGATCAATAATGGGCTCAGGTATAGGATTACGAAACCTATAACAAGTCGAATTGTCGAAATGTTCAGAAGAGGAAGTAACATCTGAAAATGATCGTCTATAATTGGAGGGATAAGAATGGTCAGGAGTTTCTTTGATAGAGAAAGAACGAAATTTAAGGAGAACTCTACCATCAGATTCTTCTACAATTTCGTCAATATCTCTTCTTTCAATTTGTAAGGAAGGTTGGGGCTCGTGGAGCTCAAGCTCATCTGGGAGAGTTATTTCATCCCATTTGAGTAATTTTGGAGTGAAGACAGTGGGTTTCTCGTCTTCAATTTGAAGTAAAATTGTTTCTTGGAATTGGAAGGAAGAGGGTTTAAAAACCTTGTATTTAAATTTGTACTCATAAGTCGAAAATAAATTCGATACATAACAACGAAATTTTTGAAGTCCAAAAATTCGTTACCTTGTATATGAACATCTAATTTGAGAGCTTCTGTTGTCATAGGATAGAGTTAGATATGTTGCAAGATAGTGAATTTCGTTCTTCTGAACACCGGGACCACCTTCACACGGCTGACCAAGTCCAAAAATTCCTTGGCTGACCACCGGGACCACCTTCACATGGCTGACCAACGGATTTTCCTTGGCTGACCAACGCTAGGGACACCACTGTATGCAAGACACAGCTCCATGAACACAGACATGCAAACACACACCTAAGCACAACTTCTAAATGCACGTATATGCAATCTCACTGGCTCTGATACCAACTGGAAACAGGATCGCTAATTAACAGGGAAACTGAAATGTAACTTGAAATGTCTAACTTTTTATTAAAATGTACAAAGAAACAGTTCAAGTAAAGTACAAATGAAATATGAAGAACTTACACAAATTGTTGAACTTGGAAATGTTGGAAACTTTGAAATGTAGAAGTACAAAGGATAACTTAAGAAAGAAAACTTTGTTGAAGAAAGCTGAGAGGAAGTTTTTGAGAGAGCTTGAAGATGCTTCTTCCTCTTTTTCTCAATCTGCCTTCTTCTCTTGATGAGCACTCCTTAAATAGAGATAGAAGAGAGCCCTTCATAATTGTAATTTTGTTTGGACATCAAAAGTAGATGCTCTTTGTCGGCCATCATGTACTGAAAAGGGGAGTCTTCTTTTTGTAAAGCAGATTCCTTTTGTCTTGGACACGTAATGAAAGGTGAGTCATCATCCTTATCATTACACTGTTTGTTTTTGTTAGTGGGGTCACTGTAGATGAACAGTGTATTTTGTCGAAAGCTGCAAAAGAAAAGATTCGTTAGTACGAATGGCCTTTACTTTTTCCAAGGGCCAAATGACCCTTGCAGGCTCTTTTGTATTATTTGGCTTTTGCATTTTGCCAAAGGTCGTGTGCCCTTTGCCAGCCTTTGTTTTGATAATAGAGTTTTCCATCATGAGAATTTGCTGTATTTGAGGAGAAAGTCGCATTGTAGGCCATTTGTAGTAGGGACCAAACAGGATGCTTCAAAATTAATTCCATATTTTAAAGGAATTAAAACATGCGAATAAGTTTGGTCAATAGGGCAAATGTGGAGGTCAGGGAAGATTTTTGAGACGAATCGGAAAATATGAGGTTCATAAGCGGTCCAATATTCAAAATGTTGATGGAAGTATTTACAGGTTTGTACGTTGCCTGTTGGCATAATAATGAGTACTGGGTGATGATTAAGGTCTTCAAGGAGGGCTCTATAGGCCTTAATAATTTTGAGATATTGGTAAAAGGGAAGTTCTTTATTGACCAACCATTCATTGTAATCAATAAAAATGGCATATTCATTGTATCGAGGACCACAGAATGATGTGTAGAATAGTTCATAATCACGGAGATGAAATAGGACAGGTTCATGTGGATAATTGTTGAGAGGGAAAGGTTCAAGGTTATTAATGTGTGGATTTATTTGTGAGGTAGGAGAATGGATGATGGGAGGATGATCATAAGGTGGGAAACTTTTGTCAAGAGAAGAGAAAATAATAGTAGGAAGAATTAAAGGATCATCCATCATTTGTATTGCTTTTCCTTTGCTGCTACTGGAGGAGCTCATCTTGAAGTCTGCAAAAGGAATTGTGTAACAGTTTTCCCTGTAAGAATTCTCTTGTAAGAAAATCAGGTAAGGAATTAGCATTTCCTTTGATGAATTCGATATCAAAATCAAAAGCTGAAAGGATTGCTTGCCAACGGGCAAAAATTTGTTTTGACACCAGGTTTTTGACATCCTTTTGTAAAATCTCTTTTGCAGATTTGCAATCTATTCTGAGAAGAAATTTTTTGAAATGCAAATCATCCTGAAATTTTGTAACACAGAGGACAATGGATAAAATTTCCTTTTTGATGGTAGAGTAATTCTTTTGTGCACCAATCCATAAACCTGAATGATATCTAACTAATTGTTCTTGGGTATGTGATGGTAATTTTTGTTTTAAAATGCCACCATAACCTATGTGAGATGCATCAGTTTCTACAATCATGTATGCAGAGGGATTGGGAATATGCAGACATGGTAGGGACTTAATGCGTTCTTTAATTTGTTTAACAATGGAAGTGTGCTCTTGTGACCAAGGCTGAGGCTTCTTCCTAAGCCTTCCATAAAGGGGAGCACATAAATGTTTCAAATGCGGAAAGAAATCTGATACGTAATTAAGACATCCTAAGAAACGCTGTAATTGGGTTGTATCCTTGACTTCATCTGGAAATTTGTCAGCAAAGGCTAAGGATCTTCGAATAGGCTTAATGGTACCTTGATAAATATCATGCCCTAAAAACCGAATTTTTGTTTGAAATAAAATCATTTTGGATGCAGAGAGTGCTAAACCATTTTTTTCAATGATGCGAAGAAAATGTTGCAGATGTTTAAAATGTTGATCAATGGATTGTGAAAATACCAAAACATCGTCAATATAAACGATGACGTGATCTGTATATGGTGTAAAAATGTCATTCATTATATTTTGAAATTCAGAGGGGGCATTTTTGAGACCAAATGGCACAACATTCCATTCGTAATGCCCAAATGGAACTGTAAAAGCAGTTTTGTATCTATCTTTTTCTCTAAGTTGGATTTGCCAGAATCCCGACTTCATATCAAACTTAGAAAATAATTTTGCAGTGTGAAGGCGATTTAGCAAATCTCTTTTGTTGGGAATGGGATAGCGAATCCACCGTAAAACTTTGTTTAAAGGTTTGTAATTAATAACAAGGCGAGGAACTCCTCGTTCCTTTTCAGCGGCTTTGTTGACATAAAAGGCTGCACAGCTCCAAGGAGATTTTGAAGGTCTAATTAATTTTTTATCAAGTAAAGTCCAAATTTCTTTTTTGCAATGTTCAAGAAGTTCAAAATTCATTTGAGTAGAACGAGCCTTGGTAGGAATATTCCTCTCATCGAATCCAGGCTCATAAGGTAAAGAAATAACATGTTGCTTCCTTTCCCAGAAAGCATTGGGAAGATCAGCACATACCTTTTCTTTGAAAACCTTTTCTAAATCAGAAATTTTTAATTGTAAAGAGGGGTTGAGTAATTGTTCTTCAATTCTTTTGTAGGAAATTTCTTCCTGGAGGTAGGAAATTTGATTCTGCTTTGACTGAAGACAATTGATTTGTTTAAAAATTGAAGAGGATTGTAGTTCCATAACCTTCTTTTGGTGAGTGGAGGTTAGAAAAGGAAAAGTAACGGGGTTACCCAAAACCTTTGTATGAATACCACTTTCTGAAACAGTAAAGGGGTAAATTTGTGTTAGAAAAGGAGTACCTAAAATTAAATCATTTGTAATATTGCTAACAACAAGAAACACATTTTTGAAGCAGTAATTGTTATTACGAATATATCCTTTTTCTAATTTGTAACGAATATGTAAAGGATCGCCACTAGCACTGACAAGCTGTTCATTTGAACGCTCACAGTACTTGGTAGGAACAACTCCTTCTCTAAGGCAATTTTGATCTGCTCCACTGTCAATTAGAGTGATGACATTCATAGAGAAGTCATCAACAACTAAATTGACTATAGAGTACCATTTTTGAAAGGTAATACGAGATATTGTTTGTAAAAATTGAGTTTGAGGAATATCAACTTCTGATATTTCTGAGGAATGTAAATATGGTGGAGGAGGAGGATTTGCCTTTAGAGATTCTAGCATTGATAATTTTGCATCAATTTCTAAATCTTTTGTTTTGAAGAGAACGACATATGATTTGAGAATCCGAACTTGACTTTTGAGTTCGTTAAGCTCAGTTTGTAATTGTTTTGTAGTGACGGGTTGGAAAGGATTTGGAATAGGATAATTCTCAAAGATTTGATTGAAGGATGAGGAATGTCCAAAATCGAATTGTGGTTTATCTTCTTCTTCAAGGATTAAATCTTTGAGGCGCTGAAGATAATCTTTTTTGACATCTAGGTCAAGGATTTGTCCTATTAACTCAATAAGGAATTCTTTTTTGGATTTGGAGGAAATGACATTAAGAGTCTTAATTGGTGAAGACTCATACTCTGAATCATCACTGGATCCATAATAGTTGTCTTCACTTTCAGACCCTGAGGGTTCCTTAATGAGTAGTGCCAGAAGCTTTTGTTTGAGTTCTGGCTCTTCTGAAAACAACTCATTAATCTTTTGTTCTGTTTTGCATTGAGGAGCCTTGTGGCCTACTTTGCCACATTTGTAACAGACAATGGGCTTTTGGTCCTTAGCAGACCTTTTCTTTTTTAAAACTGGTTTGGTTTCTTTTTTGGTAAAAGGTTTGGATTGAGCAAAGGGTTGTCTTGGTTTGGGCTTTTGTTTCTTCTGGGCCTTTTTACGGGCCGTAGAAGGAGCCATAATCTTTGTAATTCCAAAAGCTTCACAGAACGTACCCATCCCCTTTCTAGATTGGGTTCGCTCATTCCCATATTTGGATTGAAGCTTAATCTCATTACAAAGACTTAAAGCTTCGGTTTTGACAATGCCAAATAATTGACCGAATGTTAATAATCCAAACGGGATATCATTTGTGCCAAAATTCTGTCGAAGTTTAGTGAGGATTCTTTCACCAAATGAATTTGGTAATCCTGCAATAAATCTTTCTTTCCAGAAATCTTGGGTATTGTCTTCCCGTTTAAGAACATTTGTAAGAAAGACATCTTTATACCACCTATAATCTGTCAAGGAAGGACATCTTAAATTAATGAGAATTGTTTTAGCAACTGCTTGCTCTTCTTTTGGGCTACCAAGGAAATGAAGAGTAATTGTATGCAAAAGAGTTTGCACACAATCATCTTGTTCTTCTTCAAGTCCTGTGGTAGGGTTCCTTACTATCTTTTTGTGCGTTAGGATGGCTTGTCTTTGTTCCGTGGTAAAGGTATTATCCCACCAAGACTTAAGTTGTCCTGTAAAACCTATTATTAGGGCAACTGCTATGTTGGTATCACTATGACCCTGTGTTTTGTAAGCATTATGTGCCATCCACATTTCTTGGACTGTGGAAAGGATTTTATGTTCCGCCTTTCCATCGATATTCCATTGATGAATGGATCTGCCATCAAAACTAGATGAGGCAAAGGATCCACGTTCTTCATATTGAATATCAGGTGGAGTTGGCCTAGGATAGAAATTCTTTCCTGGACCTCGAGACCAATTGTGAAGCTTGTTAATTGTGGTTGGTTCATCAAGGATGTTGTCAATGGTTTGCAGAGTATCATGACCTTCTTGTTTCTGAACGTCATGACTCTCTTCTGAGTCATCACTAGACTCATCACTAGTGGAAGACTCATCATGGATCTTTTGACAAGTTTTGTCTATGCAAGATGTTGAGGGTTTGGAAGAGGCTAACTCAAGGGTCTTGAGTTGGTCAGAAATAAGTTTGAGGTAATGATTATTGGAGGATTCTGTTTGTTAATGAAAGGCCTCTAATCTGGGTTTTGGAATAGTATCTGTTTTGAAGAAAGGTGGAGAACCTTTATCTTTAGGTTCTTGCTTGGTATAGGTCATTTGGTTACGTTTGTTTTCAGCAATTCGGGCTAAAACTTGGTTAAGCTGTTCAGCAATTGTTTGAAGGATAGTGTTTGTATAATTGACTTGTTGATGAACCTTTTTTAGGTCATCAAGTTTGACTACCTCACTCCCCTCCCGGCCTTTGCGAAAAGGTGTCGCCAGAATGGTGTGACCTTTGTGCAGAAGCTTAAGATCATCTGCAGGAGGATGGACAGAGGAGACACTAGAACCATTTTGAAAATGCCAAATTTTCATAAGGGAAGTTTGAACATTAATACTGGGTATTTGGTAAACATTCTGAAGACCATGTTTGGAAGCAAATGTAGGGAACCAAAGAAAGAAAGGAATATTTGTACGAAGACGTTCCATGTCTGAAATCCCCTCCTTTTTAATGGATTCCATGAACGAACGATCCATTTGTTCGAACCAAGTTCGCAACGAGGTATTTGGAACTGAGTCATAATCAGCTTTGATCATGTCCCAGTCGATTTGGAAATTTTTGAAAGAAATACCATTAATTGAGGCTCCAATTCCAGATGTAGTCGGAGATGGAGGATCAATAATGGGCTCAGGTATAGGATTACGAAACCTATAACGAGTCGAATTGTCGAAATGTTCAGATGAGGAAGCAACATCTGAAAATGATCGTCTATAATTGGATGGATAAGAATGGTCAGGAGTTTCTTTGATAGAGAAAGAACGAAATTTAAGAAGAATTCTGCTATCAGATTCTTCTACAATTTCGTCAATATCTCTTCGTTCAATTTGTAAGGAAGGTTGAGACTCGTGGAGCTCAAGCTCATCTGGGAGAGTTATTTCATCCCATTTGAGTAATTTTGGAGTGAAGACAGTGGGTTTCTCGTCTTCAATTTGAAGTAAAATTGTTTCTTGGGAATTGGAAGGAAGAGGGTTTAAAAACCTTGTATTTAAATTTGTACTCATAATTCGAAAATAAATTCGATACATAACAACGAAATTTTTGAAATCCAAAAATTCATTGCCTTGTATATGAACATCAAGCTTGAGGGCTTCTGTTGTCATAGGACAGGTTAAATCAACCATAAAATCAGGATAGCAATTGAAAAATATAGGACCTTTGCAAATGTTAGTTTGGATAACTGCAAGTAAGGAAGATTTGTATTTACGCAATCTTTTGTCACGTAAAGCCATGTAAATGGGAGCATTAATCCCTTTTCTTACCAAAGGTTTAATGGCTACTTGAACTAAACCAATATGCATAAATCGATATTTTGCTTGTAAATGTAAATTAATAGCATTTTGTTTAAGCATGTCAATAGTTTGTAAACCATTATGTAAACTAATGACTTCTTCATGCGTTTTGCAAGAATATGTTTTAATGAAATCAAATGTGCCAATTTTGTAAATGGTGTCTAACTCTATTCTAGGGAGACACCAATTTGCATAATTATCTGGGCTAGGAGCCCTAAATAAAGGTAAGGTTCTTTGCTCATTAGAATTAACGATGTTACCCTGGTTACTATCAGATCTGAAAGATAACATACGCCTTAATCTAGACGCCATGATTATGTATGCATTCAAATCTCTATGCGCAGACAGGTGTATAACGGGACCACCATCGGGACCACCTTCACACGGCTGACCAACGGATTTTCCTTGGCTGACCAACGCTAGGGACACCACTGTATGCAAGACACAGCTCTATGAAAATAGAGATGCAAACACACACCTAAGCACAACTTCTAAATGAAAGTATATGCAATCTCACTGGCTCTGATACCAACTGGAAACAGGATCGCTAATTAAATAAACAGGGAAACTGAAATGTAACTTGCAATGTCAAAATTTTATTGAAATGTACAAACTGATAGAAATGTAATACAGGAAAACTGAAATGTAATATAAAGAACTTACACAAATTGTTGAACTTGGAAATGTTGGAATCTTTGAAATGTAGAAGTACAAAGGATAACTTAAGAAAGAAAAGTTTGTTGACGAAAGCTGAGAGGGAGTTTTAGAAAGCTTGAAGATGCTTCCTTTTCACTCTCTTCCTCTGCCTTCTTCACTTGACGAGCACTCCTTAAATAGAGATAGAAGAGAGCCCTTCATAATTGTATTTTTGTTTGGACATCAAAAGTAGATGCTCTTTGTCGGCCATCATGTACTGAAAAGGTGAGTCTTCTTTTTGTAAAGCAGATTCCTTTTGTCTTGGACACGTAATGAAAGGTGAGTCATCATCCTTATCATTACACTGTTTGCTTTTTGTCAGTGGGGTCACTGTAGATGAACAGTGTATTTTGTCGAAAGCTGCAAAAGAAAAGATTCGTTAGTACGAATGGCCTTTACTTTTGCCAAGGGCCAAATGGCCCTTGCAGGCTCTTTTGTGTTATTTGGCTTTTTCATTTTGCCAAAGGTCATGTGACCTTTGCCAGCCTTTGTTTTATTCATAATTCATATGGGTCTTGTGAATCTTGATACATGTCATTATTTTTGTTATTGTTTGAAGCTGTTGAACTGACTTCATCAAAGTCATTGGCCTTGTCCAGAATTTTTTGCAAAAATATTTGTCTCATCTGAGGGTCATCTTTGAGATATTCAAGAACTTCTTTCTCCTTTTGGGAGAGACCCTTGTTCTTTGTTCTTGTTGATGATGACGGACTTTCTTTCCTTCGAGGAGTAGAAGGTCCAACGCATGTTTTTGCTTCAAATGTATGGAGATTGTGGAGTGTGAACTTCTTAGATTTGGTGCGACAGTAGTGCTCCACATTTCCACTGCCACATAATTGTGTTTTGAATTCAGGCCACCATTTAACTTTGTAAACCCGGACCAGGGATAGAGGAAATGCATTCTTCAAGTAATTCTGAAGTCTGTATTCCCAGCTAAAAATCCAGGCAATGTTGAATACTCGAAAGAATTGTAGTTCTTTTGTACACGCATCCAGGGAGGACATATTCTTGTCCCAAAAGTCCCATCCGCCTTGGGCTTCTAATGGTAATACAGATAGTGAACATCCGAACCAAGTCCACCAGTAGTAAAACCAAATAGGAAATTGTAAGGGACAATTGTCATGAAAATTAAAGAACCAAGAATGGGTTTCAGGTAAATATAAAAAGGCTCGGTACCAAGCCGTTCTATAATCATTGTAATTGTAGGTCTGTGGGGCAAATGGTACTGAAAAGTGTCATTCTTCGAATGGATCTTTCCATTGCTGAGCACTGAGAACTTGCCGAATAATACATTTGGAAAAGAGCATGTGGTTTGGGTTGGTTTTGTCATGGGTATGGCTAATATCAGCAGAATGAGTATCTACTAAGATTAGCTCATAAAACTGTTGGGTTTTTTGTGTACAGTCAGTGGCGAAATGAAGACTGCCGAAGATCTTTTTGACCAAAGCTTTTAAAATGTCAGTGGTTGGTATGGTTTTGTGAGTAGTTAGGCACAAATGTTCTGTGCACCGAACGGTGTAGGAATTGTCATTAGTTGACTTGGTAGTTGGTCAAGAGACCACGGTTTTGTATGGTAACGGGGGATAATTGGCTAGGGTTTGGAATTGGTTTTGAAAAGGTAATTTTGTAGGGATAGTAATTTGATAATCTTCTGCTCTTCGAATGCTTTTGCCTTTGTCTTTACCTCCTGGTTTGTTTCTATTCATGTTGAATTCTGCAAGAGAGATTTGTGGGTTAATCTTTCCTTGCAAGATTTCTCTTGTAAGGAAATCATATAAAGCATTTGTTTCTCCTTTGATGAATTCTATATCAAAATCAAAAGCTGAAAGGATTGCTTGCCAACGGGCAAAAATTTGTTTGGAAACCAGATTTTTGACATCCTTTTGTAAAATTTCTTTTGCAGATTTGCAATCGATACGAATCAGGAATTTTTTAAAATATAAATCATCTTGAAATTTTATAACACAGAGAACAATGGATAAAATTTCCTTTTTACTTGTAGAGTAATTCTTTTGTGCACCAATCTATAAACCTGAATGATATCTAACTAATTGCTCTTGGGTATGTGATGGTAATTTTTGTTTCAAAATGCCACCATAACCTATGTCAGATGCATCAGTTTCTACAATCATGTATGCAGAGGGCTTGGGGATATGCAGACATGGTAATGTCTTAATGCGATCTTTTTGGAAAAAGGAATTTTGTTTTGATTAGATAAAATTGATTTGTCTAAAAATTGAAGAAAATTGTAATTCCATAACCTTCTTTTGGTGAGTGGAGGTTAGGAAAGGAAAAGTAATGGGGTTACCCAAAATCTTTGCATGAATACCACTTTCTGAAACAGTAAAGGGGTAAATTTGTGTTAGAAAAGGAGTACCTAAAATTAAATCATTTGTGATATTGCTAATAACAAGAAATACATTTTTGAAACAGTAATTGTTATTACGAATATATCCTTTTTCTAACTTGTAACGAATATGTAAAGGATCGCCACTAACACTAACAAGCTGTTCATTTGAACGCTCACAGTACTTAGTAGGAACAACTCTTTCTCGAAGACAATTTTGATCTGCTTCACTGTCAATTAGAGCGATGACATTCATAGAGAAGTCATCAACAACTAAATTGACTATAGAGTACCATTTTTGAAAGGTAACACGAGATATTGTTTGTAAAAATTGAGTTTGAGGAATATCAACTTCTGATATTTCTGAGGAATGTAAATATGGTGGAGGAGGAGGATTTGCCTTTAGAGATTCTAGCATTGATAATTTTGCATCAATCTCTAAATCTTTTGTTTTGAAGAGAACGACATATGATTTGAGAATCCGAACTTGACTTTTGAGTTCGTTAAGCTCAGTTTGTAATTGTTTTGTAGTGACGGGTTGGAAAGGATTTGGAATATGATAATTTTCAAAGATTTGATTGAAGGACGAAGAAGGTCCAAAATCGAATTTTGGTTTATCTTCTTCTTCAAGGATTAAATCTTTGAGGTGCTGAAGATAATCTTTTTTGACATCTAGGTCAGGGATTTGTCCTATTAACTCAATAAGGAATTCTTTTTTGGATTTTGAGGAAATGACATTCAGAGTCTTAATTGGTGAAGACTCATACTCTGAATCATCACTGGATCCATAATAATTGTCTTCACTTTCAGACCCTGAGGGTTCCTTAATGAGGAGTGCCAGAATTTTTTGTTTGAGTTCTGGATCTTCTGAAAACAACTCATTAATCTTTTGTTCTGTTTTGCATTGAGGAGCCTTGTGGCCTATTTTGCCACATTTGTAACAGACAATGGGCTTTTGGTCCTTAGCAGACCTTTTCTTTTTTGAAACTGGTTTGGTTTCTTTTTTGACAAAAGGTTTGGATTGAGCAAAGGGCTGTCTCGGTTTGGGCTTTTGTTTCTTCTGGGCCTTTTTACGGGCCGTAAAAGGAGCCATAATCTTTGTAATTCTAAAAGCTTCACAGAACGTACCCATCTCCTTTCTAGATTGGGTTCACTCATTCCCATATTTGGATTGAAGCTTAATCTCATTACAAAGACTTAAAGCTTCAGTTTTGACGATACCAAATAATTGACCAAATGTTAATAATCCAAACGGGATATCATTTGTGCCAAAATTCTGTCTAAGTTTATTGAGGATTCTTTCACCAAATAAATTTGGTAATCCTGCAATAAATCTTTCTTTCCAGAAATCTTGGGTATTGTCTTCCCGTTTAAAAACATTTGTAAGAAAGACATCCTTATACCATCTATAATCTGTTAAGGAAGGACATCTTAAATTGATGAGAATTGTT
Source organism: Carnegiea gigantea (assembly GCA_029747015.1). Classification (NCBI taxonomy): domain Eukaryota; kingdom Viridiplantae; phylum Streptophyta; class Magnoliopsida; order Caryophyllales; family Cactaceae; genus Carnegiea; species Carnegiea gigantea. The sequence continues at coordinate 15,000 of JAKOGI010004657.1, forward strand.
TTAGCAACTGCTTGCTCTTCTTTTGGGTTACCAAGGAAATGAAGAGTAATTGTATGCAAAAGAGTTTGCACACAATCATCTTGTTCTTCTTCAAGTCCTGTGGTAGGGTTTCTAACTATCTTTTTGTGCGTTAGGATGGCCTGTCTTTGTTCTGTGGTAAAGGTATTATCCCACCAAGACTTAAGTTGTCCTGTAAAACCTATTACTAGGGCAACTGTTATGTTGGTGTCACTATGACCCTGTGTTTTGTAAGCATTATGTGCCATCCACATTTCTTGGACTGTGGAAAGGATTTCAAGTTCCGCCTTTCCATCGATATTCCATTGATGAATGGATCTGCCATCAAAACTAGATGAGGCAAAGGATCCACGTTCTTCATATTGAATATCAGGTGGAGTTGGCCTAGGATACAAATTCTTTCCTGGACCTCTAGACCAATTGTGAAGCTTGTTAATTGTGGTTGGTTCATCAAGGATATTGTCAATGGTTTGCAGAGTATCATGACCTTCGTGTTTCTGAACGTCATGACTCTCTTCTGAGTCATCACTAGACTCATCACTAGTGGAAGACTCATCTTGGATCTTTTGACAAGTTTTGTCTATGCAAGATGTTGAGGGTTTGGAAGAAGCTAACTCAAGAGTCTTGAGTTGGTCAGAAATAAGTTTGAGGTAATGATTATTTGAGGATTCTGTTTGTTTATGAAAGGCTTCTAATCTGGGTTTTGGAATAGTATCTGTTTTGATGAAAGGTGGAGAACCTTCATCTTTAGGTTCTTGCTTGGTATGAATCATTGGGTTACGCTTGTTTTCAGCAATTTGGGCTGAAACTTGGTTAAGCTGTTCAGCAATTGTTTGAAGGATAGTGTTGGTATAATTGGCTTGTTGATGAACCTTTTTTAGGTCATCAAGTTTGACTACATCACTCCCCTCCCGGCCTTTGCGAAAAGGTGTCGTCAGAATGGTGTCACCTTTGTGCAGAAGCTTAAGATCATCTGCAGGGGGATGGACAGAGGAGACACTAGAACCATTTTGAAAATGCCAAACTTTCATAAGGGAAGTTTAAACATTAATACTGGGTATTTGGTAAACATTTTGAAGACCATGTTTGGAAGCAAATGTAGGGAACCAAAGAAAGAAAGGAATATTTGTACGAAGACGTTCCATGTCTGAAATCCACTCCTTTTTAATGGATTCCATGAACGAACGATCCATTTGCTCGAACCAAGTTCGCAAAGAGGTATTTTAAACTGAGTAATAATCAGCTTTGATCATGTCCTAGTCGATTTGGAAATTTTTGAAAGAAATACCATTAATTGAAGCTCCAATTCCAGATGTAGTCGGAGATGGAGGATTAATAATGGGCTCAGGTATAGGATTACGAAACCTATAACGAGTCGAATTGTCGAAATGTTCAGTAGTTTGTAAACCATTTTGTAAACTAATGACTTCTTCATGCGTTTTGCAAGAATATGCTTTAATGAAATCAAATGTGCCAATTTTGTAAATGGTGTCTAACTCTATTCTAGGGGGAGACCAATTAGCATAATTATCTGGGCTAGGAGCCCTAAATAAAGGTAAGGTTCGTTGTTCATTAGAATTAACGATGTTACCCTGGTTACTATCAGATCGGAAAGATAACATACGCCTTAATCTAGACGCTATGATTATGTATGCATTCAAATCTCTATGCGCAGACAGGTGTATAACCGGACCACCACCGGGACCACCTTCACACGGCTGACCAACGGATTTTCCTCGGCTGACCAACGCTAGGGACACCACTGTATGCAAGACACAGCTTTATGAACACAGAGATGCAAACACACACCTAAGCACAACTTCTAAATGAAAGTATATGCAATCTCACTGGCTCTGATACGAACTGGAAATTTGTCAGCAAAGGCTAAGGATCTCTGGATGGATAAGAATGGTCAGGAGTTTCTTTGATAGAGAAAGAGCGAAATTTAAGAAGAATTCTGCCGTCAGATTCTTCTACAATTTCGTCAATATCTCTTCTTTCCATTTGTAAAGAAGGCTGGGGCTCGTGGAGCTCAAGCTCATCTGGGAGAGTTATTTCATCCCATTTGAGTAATTTTGGAGTGAAGACAGTGGGTTTCTCGTCTTCAATTTTAAGTAAAATTGTTTCTTGGGAATTGGAAGGAAGAGGGTTTAAAAACCTTGTATTTAAATTTGTACTCATAAGTCGAAAATAAATTCGATACATAACAACAAAATTTTTGAAGTCCAAAAATTCATTGCCTTGTATATGAACATCAAGCTTGAGGGCTTCTGTTGTCATAGGACAGGTTAAATCAACCATAAAATCAGGATAACAATTGAAAAATATAGCACTCTCTGCATCCAAAATGATTTTATTCCAAAGGAAAATCAGATTGCCTATCTTCATGAAGAACTTTCCTACAGAAGAATTGAGGAACAGTTACTCAATCCATCTTTACAAACAAAAATTTCAGATTTACAAAAAGTTTTCGAGGAAAAAGTTTGTGCTGATCTTCCCAGTGCTTTCTGGGAAAGAAAGAAACATGTCATCTCTTTACCTTATGAGCCTGGGTTCGATGAAAGAAATATTCCCACCAAGGCTCGTCCTACTCAAATGAATTTTGAACTTCTTGAACATTGCAAAAAAAAAAATTCAAGTTTTACTTGATAAAAACCTAATTAGACCTTCGAAATCTCCCTGGAGTTGTGCAGCCTTTTATGTTAATAAAGCTGCTGAAAAGGAAAGAGGAGTTCCTCGCTTGGTTATTAATTACAAACCTTTAAACAAAGTTTTACAATGGATTCGCTATCCTCTTCCCAATAAAAGAGATTTACTAAATAGACTTCATAGTGCAACATTATTTTATAAATTTGATATGAAGTCTGGATTCTGGCAAATCCAAATTAAGGATAATGATAGATACAAAACCGCTTTTACAGTTCCATTTGGGCATTACGAATGGAATGTTATGCCATTTGGTCTTAAAAACGCCCCCTCTGAATTTCAAAACATCATGAATGACATTTTCACTCCATACACAGATTACATTATCGTTTATATTGACGACGTTTTGGTCTTTTCAAAATCCATTGAACAACATTTTAAGCATCTGCACCATTTCCTCCGAATCATTCAACACAATGGTTTAGTACTCTCTGCATCCAAAATGATTTTATTCCAAACCAAAATCAGATTTCTAGGACATAATATTTATCAAGGGACCATTAAGCCCATCCAGAGATTGCTGAACAGCTTAACCAAGTTTCAACCCAAATTGCTGAAAACAAGCGAAACCAAATGACCCATACCAAGCAAGAACCTAAAGATGAAGGTTCTCCACCTTTTTTCAAAACAAATACTATTCCAAAACCCAGATTAGAAGCTTTTCATAAACAAACAGAATCCTCAAATAATCATTACCTTAAACTCATTTCTGACCAACTCAAGACTCTTGAGTTAGCTTCTTCCAAACCCTCAACATCTTGCATAGACAAAACTTGTCAAAAGATCCATGATGAGTCTTCCACTAGTGATGAGTCTAGTGATGACTCAGAAGAGAGTCATGACGTTCAGAAACAAGAAGGTCGTGATACTCTGCAAACCATTGACAATATCCTTGATGACCCAACTACAATTAACAAGCTTCACAATTGGTCTAGAGGTCCAGAAAAGAATTTCTATCCTAGGCCAACTCCACCTGATATTCAATATGAAGAACGTGGATCCTTTGCCTCATCTAGTTTTGATGGCAGATCCATTCATCAATTGAATATCGATGGAAAGGCGGAACATGAAATCCTTTCCACAGTCCAAGAAATGTGGATGGCACATAATGCTTACAAAACACAGGGTCATAGTGATACTAACATAGCAGTTGCCCTAGTAATAGGTTTTACAGGACAACTTAAGTCTTGGTGGGATAATACCTTTACCATAGAACAAAGACAAGCCATCCTAACACACAAAAAGATAGTAAGGAACCCTACCACAGGACTTGAAGAAGAACAAGATGATTGTGTGCAAACTCTTTTGCATACAATTACTCTTCATTTCCTTGGTAACCCAAAAGAAGAGTAAGTAGTTGCTAAAACAATTCTCATCAATTTAAGATGTCCTTCCTTAACAGATTATAGATGGTATAAGGATGTCTTTCTTACAAATGTTCTTAAACGAGAAGACAATACCCAAGATTTCTGGAAAGAAAGATTTATTGTAGGATTACCAAATTTATTTGGTGAAAGAATCCTCAACAAACTTAGACAGAATTTTGGCACAAATGATATCCCGTTTGGATTATTAACATTTGGTCAATTATTTGGTATCGTCAAAACTGAAGCTTTAAGTCTTTGTAATAAGCTTAAGCTTCAATCCAAATATGGGAATGAGCGAACCCAATCTAGAAAGGAGATGGGTACGTTCTGTGAAGCTTTTGGAATTATAAAGATTATGGCTCCTTCTACGGCCCGTAAAAAGGCCAGAAGAAACAAAAGCCCAAACCAAGACAGCCCTTTGCTAAGTCCAAACCTTTTGTCAAAAAAGAAACCAAACCAGTTTCGAAAAAGAAAAGGTCTGCTAAGGACCAAAAGCCCATTGTCTGTTACAAATATGGCAAAGTAGGCCACAAGGCTCCTCAATGCAAAACAGAACAAAAGATTAATGAGTTGTTTTCAGAAGATCCAGAACTCAAACAAAAACTTCTGGCACTCCTCATTAAGGAACCCTCAGGGTCTGAAAGTGAAGACAACTATTATGGATCCAGTGATGATTCAGGGTATGAGTCTTCACCAATTAAGACTCTTAATGTCATTTCCTCAAAATCCAAAAAAGAATTCCTTATTGAGTTAATAGGACAAATCCCTGACCTAGATGTCAAAAAGATTATCTTCAGCGCCTCAAAGATTTAATCCTTGAAGAAGAAGATAAACCAAAATTCGATTTTGGACCTTCTTCGTCCTTCAATCAAATCATTGAAAATTATCCTATTCCAAATCCTTTCCAACCCGTCACTACAAAACAATTACAAACTGAGCTTAACGAACTCAAAAGTCAAGTTTGGATTCTCAAATCAGATGTCGTTCTCCTCAAAACAAAAGATTTAGAGATTGATGCAAAATTATCAATGCTAGAATCTCTAAAGGCAAATCCTCCTCCTCCACCTGATTTACATTCCTCAGAAATATCAGAAGTTGATATTCCTGAAACTCAATTTTTACAAACAATATCTCGTATTACCTTTCAAAAATGGTACTCTATAGTCAATTTAGGTGTTGATGACTTCTCTATGAATGTCATCGCTCTAGTTGACAGTGGAGCAGATCAAAATTGTCTTCGAGAAGGAGTTGTTCCTACTAAGTACTGTGAGCGTTCAAATGAACAGCTTGTCAGTGCTAGTGGCGATCCTTTACATATTCGTTACAAATTAGAAAAAGGATATATTCGTAATAACAATTACTGTTTCAAAAATGTATTTCTTGTTATTAGCAATATTACAAATGATTTGATTTTAGGTACTCCTTTTCTAACACAAATTTACCCCTTTTCTGTTTCAGCAAGTGGTATTCGTACAAAGGTTTTAGGAAATCCTATTACATTTCATTTCTTAACCTCCACTCACCAAAAGAAAGTTATAGATTTACAATTTTCTTCAATTTTTAGACAAATCAATTTTATCCACTCAAAACAAAATTCCTTCTTTCAAAACTATCGCATTAAGTCCCTACCATGTCTGCATATTCCCAATCCCTCTGCATACATGATTGTAGAAACTGATGCATCTGACATAGGTTATGGTGGCATTTTGAAACAAAAATTACCATCACATACCCAAGAGCAATTAGTTAGATATCATTCAGGTTTATGGATTGGTGCACAAAAGAATTACTCTACAATCAAAAAGGAAATTTTATCCATTGTTCTCTGTGTTACAAAATTTCAGGATGATTTGTATTTCAAAAAATTTCTTCTCAGAATAGATTGCAAATCTGCAAACGAGATTTTACAAAAGGATGTCAAAAACCTGGTTTCCAAACAAATTTTTGCCCATTGGCAAGCTATCCTTTCAGCATTTGCTTTTGATATTCACTTTATCAAAGGAAATACTAATTCTTTGCCTGATGTTCTCTCCAAAGAGTTTGGGCAAGGAGAGAGTGCCACCACATTTGCTTTTGCAGAATTCAAAATGAGTGAAAACAAACCGAGAGGCAAAGACAAAGGCAAAAGCATTCGAAGAGCAGAAGATTATCAAATTACTGTCCCTACAAAATTACCTCTTCAAAACCAATTCCAAACCCTAGCCAATTATCCCCCGTTACCATACAAAACCGTGGTCTCTCGACCAACTACCAAGCCAACCAGTGACAATTCCTACACTATTCGGTACACAGAACATTTGTGCCTAACTACTCACAAAACCATACCAACCATTGACATTTTAAAACCTTTGGTCAAAAAAATCTTTGGCAATCTTCATTTCGCCACTGACCATACACAAAAAACCCAACAGTTTTATGAGCTAATCTTAGTAGATACTCATTCTGCTGATATTAGCCATACCCATAACAAAACCAACCCAAACCACATCCTCTTTTCCAAATGTATTATTCGACAAGTTCTCAGTGCTCAGCAATGGAAAGATCCGTTTGAAGAACGCCACTTTTCTGTACCGTTTGCCCCACAAACCTACAATTACAATGATTATAGAATGGCTTGGTACCGAGCCTTTCTATATTTACCTGAAACGCATTCTTGGTTCTTTAATTTCCATGACAATTGCCCCTTATAATTTCCTATCTGGTTTTACTACTGGTGGACCTGGTTCGGATGTTCACTATCTGTATTACCATTAGAAGCCCAAGGCGGATGGGACTTTTGGGACAAGAATATGTCCTCCCTAGATGCGTATACAAAAGAACTACAATTCTTTCGGGTATTCAACATTGCCTGGATTTTTAGCTGGGAATACAGACTTCAGAATTACTTGAAGAACGCATTTCCGCTATCCCTGGTCCGGGTGTACAAAGTAAAATGGTGGCCTGAATTCAAAACACAATTATGTGGCAGTGAAAATGTGGAGCACTACTGTCGCACCAAATCTAAGAAGTTCACACTCCACAATCTCCATACATTTGAAGCAAAAACATATGTTGGACCTTCTACTCCTCGAAAGAAAGAAAGTCCATCATCATCAACAAAAACAAAGAACAAGGGACTCTCCCAAAAGGAGAAAGAAGTTCTTGAATATCTCAAAGATGACCCTCAGATGAGACAAATATTTTTACAAAAAATTCTGGACAAGGCCAATGACTCTGATGAAGTCAGTTCAACAGCTTCAAACAATAACAAAAATAATGACATGTATCAAGATTTACAAGACCCATATGAATTATGAACGATTAAAACAAAGGCTGGCACAGGTCACATGAGCTTTGGCAAAATGCAAAAGCCAAATAATACAGAAGAGCCTGCAAGGGTCATTTGGCCCTTGGCAAAAGTAAAGGCCATTCGTACTAACGAATCTTTT